>JAHRHZ010000086.1:12171426-12236160 GCA_024137785.1 Ginglymostoma cirratum | reverse complement strand
TCTGATGCTGCTTGGCCTGCTGTGTTCATCCAGCTCTACACTTTGTTCTCACTGTTTAAATTCTCTCATGTTTAGCTCTTGTCCTGCTACATTCTATTCCTAGAACGCCTACTCCGGTTCCTATCTTCTATTCTCAAGCACCATAGCATCTCTAGAATACAGCAATGTCCTCTCAGGAGTCTTTATTTAGGTCAACCTTAATTTGTTCTTCACCTAAGTTACTGGCTAGGTGTTTTTGTTACCTTCCTGGGATATTTATTTTCTTGCCTCACTTGTTCAAAGGTTAGCAACGTTAATAATGAGGATAGCCATTTTTAATAACAATTAATAAACAATACAACCATAAGTTGCATTGCTGTTACTCAAGGGCCAATAACAATGAAAAACAAGGTAGAGGCTCATTCAACAACATTTTGAAGGCATTTACCAAAACAGTTGTTAGTTGAATGATACATTCTCACAAGTACAGTGTTAATAAAAGTTTAAATGAACAATTTAATTGCCACTGAAATGCATATAATGGATCAACATTGGAAGTCACATGTAAGTCTTTAATAAGTCACATAATGCACACTGCAGGCCTGGTATCTCTTGTTTTCTCCCCTTCCTCTGAACATGTTCCACTTATACACAAGTGAAAGCAGTTGGGAACACATGAGTGACCATTCTTCAGTGTGTCTACACACACTCAAGCGCAATCAAATGCATATACACAAGCACACTGATGCACTCTTACATAGTATACACTCTTGTTCTTTATATCATAATGTGTGATCCATAAGCAGTGCCACAAGAGGTCTGTTTGCCAGACCATGAGGTGAAATAACCATTCAAATGTCGTCGCTAATCTGTGTTTTTATTTTTACACCAGTCCGCTATATGAGAAGTACTGTGCTGATCACTATGCCGACAATCTCTGCGACCAGGGCTGCAACAACGAGGAATGTGCCTGGGATGGCCTGGACTGTGCCCCTGATGTGCCTGAGCGCTTGGCTGAAGGGACCCTGATTGTCATTGTGCTGCTGCCACCTGATGAGCTGCTGAAAAGCAGCACCAACTTCCTGCAGAAACTGGGCTCGATCCTGCATGCCACCCTGCGCTTCAAACTTGACAGCAATGGGCAGGCCATGATCTACCCATACTACGGTAGCAGCTCCCAACTCAAGAAGCGCTCAGCATCACTGGGCAGGGTGACCCGGGAACTGGAACAGGAAGTCATTGGGTAAGAGGTTTCAGCATCCTGCTGTGTGATTGTTACCGTTGGTGGAGCTTGAATTCCACCACCATACCCTGACTCCCAGACCATGACCAAGGGCTCCCTAAACATGTGCTCTATCCAGAGGGATAGAAACTGCAAGGACAAAGAAAATTGGGGAGAGATCAGGCAAAGGGAAGAGAAGCAGCTGGACAAGAGGGAAAGCAGGAAGCAGACAAGGAATAAGGCAGACTAAAGGGAGATAAAACAAGGGGGAGTGGGTGGGAAAGTCAAATGGTGAGAATGGGGGAAGACAGACTCTAGCAAAAGAGGGGGAAGCGCACGACGTATAAGCAAATTGCAGTGTGAGAAGCGAGTGCCAGTCTGTCAGTGGGAGCCTCTGAATGGTGTTGTTTGATCTGCCCCATTACACAGATTCAGTCTGAGATTGTATTTTCTCTTGACAGGTCAAAGGTGAACCTGGAGATCGATAATCGCCTGTGTGTCCAAGGAGCAGGTGAATGTTTCCCAACAGCAGAGAGTGCGGCTGCTTACATTGGAGCTTTGTCTGCAGTGGGCAACCTGCACTTCCCCTATCCCATCAAGGATGTTGATAGTAAGTGTCTCACTCTCTAATGACTTTACTACGGATGAAACTGCTTCTTAAGAATTATTATCAATTGGAAATCTGAGCAGGAGTTCCCTCTCTGTAAACCTTCCATCTAACTGGTGATCATTGGTGTAGTTGGTACTTGGGACAACTAAGTTAATGCAATGATTTGACTGTATCCAATTAATAGAACACAGTACAATGGGATTTCTAAATCACAATCCCCAGCATATCTCGTTCACCTAATGCTACACAAAACCCTGTTTCACTTTAAAAGAACAAAAGACCATTCAGGCCATTACGTTCATTCCTTTAAGGCCTGCTTAGCCCCACCCAAGAAGTCCGTATTTCCTTTCTAATCCATGTGTGAATGTAATAGATTTTCAGATGCCTTTCTGAATCTCAGCCCCCTACGTGGACAGCTGATGTTTGGTTTTAAATATTGATTGATCGAAAATATCCTGTGTTACGCAACACCCTACGGACTCTCTGTTCTTGCTCAAGGCTAGTCGAGTTTAATAACTATAGACCTTTGTTTATGTGGCTGTGATGCTCAGTAACCCTAGCATTTTGCTCCCAAACATAAATCTAATTCTCTCACTATGAATCGTGCGCATTCTCTGCTGTGATGGCACTACCGCTTCCAAACAGTGGTGACCACATATGATCATAAGTAGCAGGAGCAGGCTATACAGCCCCTTGAGCCTGCTCCCCCATTCAATAAGATTGTGGTTGATCTGAATGTTGCCTTAACCCCAGTTTCCTGTCTATGATATGCCGATCCCACAATCTTGGACTCCTTTATAGATCAAAGGTCTGTCCAACACAAACTTGAACCCGATTCCTCTCACCTCCCCCCGCGCCCGCGCGACCCCCCGGCCTCCTTTTGCTCCAGCTTGGAACTGTCATGAATATTTTGCTTTGCCTCCTCCTCTCTAACACTTCTTTTGTGTTCTTTCTATTTTCCCCCTCCCAGGTGAGCGCCTGTCACCACCACCACCCCCCATGAACCTGCTGCCACTAATGATTGTCGCTGCGGTCATTCTCACCGTCATCCTGATCCTCGGCGTGCTGGTGGCAAGACGCAAGAGGGAGCAGAGCTTGCTGTGGTTCCCAGAGGGCTTCACCCTTAAGAAAGACAGCAGCAACAAGAACAGGCGTGAGCCTGTGGGGCAGGATGCACTGGGGATGAAGTAAGGATGTAGCTAGTGCTGTTTATCCAAATGACCACAGAGGGTGTTTACTGTGATTGAGCCAGACATTCTCATTTTACTTAGTGAGACTTGTAGATGAAAGGCCAGAGGTGAAAAGTGCAAGTCACAAAGAGAAGGTCATAATCCTGTGGTGAAGCAATGGGAGCGACACGAGTGGCTCAGTGGCTAGCACTGCTGCTGCATAGCACCAGGCACCCGGGTTTGATTCAAGCCTTGGGTGACTGTCTGTGTGGAATGGCATGGTTTTCCTCCGGGTGCTCCAGTTTCCTCCCACAGTCCAAAAGATGCGCAGATTAAATGGATTGGCCATGCTAAATATGCGGTTCTGGGGATGGAGTTGGGGGAGGGAGCGGGGATGCACTTCAGAAGGTCGCTGCAGACTCTATCTGAACTGTAAGGATCCTGTGATGCCTAAGTTTGTGTTTCAAAACTCAGGGCTGTGAGATTGTCTAAGGTCAAGAGTTCACAATTATAGGTTTCTAAAAAGGTTAGGTCGGAGTCTACATTATGTTAAGTTTTGATATCTACGCAGTATGGACACAGGAAGGATTAAGAGAATAGGGGAGGTGTGAGCAATTGCTCTTGATGTCAAGGCAAAATTTGACAGAACGTGGCGTTAAAGAGCCTGAGTGGGAGTCAGTGGGAACACTCTGTGCTACTTGGAGTCATTCCTGGCACAAAGGAAAATCGTTGTGGTTGTTGGTCAGTCATCTCAGCTCCAGGACTTTTCTACAGTAGTTCCTCGGGGTAGATGTTTCCTGATTAACCCTGTTCAGCAATAGCATTATGCATGATGGGACTTGAACCAAGACCTCCTGATTCTGAGGTGGGGACAGTACCACTGCACCACAAGAGTCCACGTTTCTCGGGATAGATAATTTCTAATCAACATGTTCAGAGACGGTATACACACCTCTGGAGTAGGTGGGACTTGAACCTAGGCCTCCAGCTTTCTGTAGTTCTGTAGCTGACGTGCATCTTTCACACCAGGCACATCTCCAAATCCATGGTGGAGGAGGGTCTGATCAGTGAAAGGGACCTCCAGACTGAACAATGGCTGGATACAGAGTGCCCCGAGGCAAAACGACTTAAGGTAAGGAGTGTCTACAATTTGTGAGTTGGCAATCATAGGAACTTTGTCCACTCCTGCAAGGCAGCACAGCTCTGTACAGGATGTTATCAATGGGATAGTGAATAGCATGACTAGTTTGCTGAATTTGACCATCCAGTTTTCAGCTCTGGGACTTGCCTTTCTTTCCAGCTTAGACTGGTGGGACTATATGTATGTGTGTGGGTCGTGGGTGTCGCTGGCTGGGTCAGCATGCATCACCAATCCCAAGCTGCCTTTGAGAAGGTGGTGGTGAGCTGCCTTTGTGAATCACTGCAGACCATGTGCTGTAGGTTGACCCACAACGCTCTTAGGGAGGGAATTCCAGAATTTGGACCCAATGACACTGAAGGAATGGTGATGTGTTTCCAAGTCAGGATGGTGAGTGATTTGGAGGGGAGCTTGCAGGTTGTGGTGTTCCCATGTATCTGCTGCTATTGTCCTGACTCACTATTGTCTCTAACCTGCTATTGTAGTCACAGTATTTATATAGCTAGTCCAATTTCTGGTCAATGATGGTAATGCTATTGAATGTCAAGGGACAATGGTTAGATTCTCTTTTATTGGAATTTATCATTACCCAGCACTGTGTGCCACTGCTGTTTCTTGCCATTTGGCAGCCCAAACCTGGATATGTCCAGGTCTTACTACATTTGGACATGGACTGCTTTATTTAGCACGTCACTCCTTGACTCTGTGTGTGCACGTGTGTGTGTGTGTGTGTGTGTGTGTGTGTGTGTGTGTCTCTCTCTTTCAGTCTGCATCTGTCCTTCTGTGTCTTTGCGGTTGTAATCCTACTTAAAATGTGATTCAGTTCGTTGCTATGGAAATCAGCACAGAATCTGGGACTCCTGTTCAGAAAGGATATTTAGAGTGGAAAAAGGTCCCATTCTTTTAAATGGACGTGGGCAACTGTGTTGGTCAAAGTAGAGAGAACTTTGCAGGTTCCTACAGCTGCTGTACCTCCAGACCCCTCTACTCAGTAAACACCAGTACAACTTCCTGGAATCCCTACAGTATGGAAGCAGGCCATTCAGCCCATCACACTAACCCTCCAAACAGCATCCCACCTAAACCCACCCCATTATCGTATCCCTGTAACCCTGCATTTCTCATGGCTAATCCACCTAACTTGCACATCTTTGGACCATGGGAGGAACTGGAGCACCCAGAGGAAACCCACACAGACACAGAGAGAACTTGCAGATTCCACACAGTCACCCAAGTATGGAATCGAACCCGATTCCTGGCGCTGCGAGGCAGCAGTGCTAAACCACTGAGCCACCACGTTGCCGTAGATATTGCATAGACCCGAAACATACAGCTGACACATTATATATAGGAATCTTATTTAACTGGCCTAGGAGGCTTCTTGTGTCACAGTGAAGTGTTCCTACCTCTAGGCCAAAAGACCTGTGCTCCTGGGTTTGAGTCCCACATACTCCACATGTGTTTTATAACATACCTGAATAGGGCAATTTAAAACATCTAACTGTCTTAGGAATGATTGGCACTTCTAATAAATTTAGCTTGGAAATCTCTCAGCTGCTGTCTTTATGCCTGTACATCTGCTGTAATCTCAGAAATATTTCTGTGTCTCAGTCTGCCACAATTGCTACAGCCATATTGACACTTGAACCCTGACACATTATTTTTCACCTATTTTTCCTTCATCATAATCCTATTTTTCTGAGTTCTCCCATTTTTAGACTCATTCATTGTGCTGTTGCATGATCTATGACAATGTTCTTGGGAGACATTAGAGAATGGACTAACACTACTCCTCGATTTCTATGTTATCCCAAGTGAGAGCTGGACCCTTTCTATCTATGTAGCTTCTTGTTTGGTAACAGAGCCTAGACTAAGATGTCACAGTGTCATCTGAGGTAAGGGGCTGGGGTCACTAGTCGATTTAAAACTAAAATTTCAAAGCACGTTCTCACAGAAATGATATTTAGAATTCTTCCTCGAAAAAGTCTGAGAGTGTTCAGACAATTGAAATTTTCAAGATTTGTTGGTAGATTTTTGTTGGGTAAGGTTATCCAAGGGTTCGAGTTCAAAGATAATTAACTGGAAGTGGGGTACAAACAAGCCCTGAACTGCATGAATGGCAGAGCATACTCATTGGGCTTAATGGCCTATTGTTGTTTGCTATGACAGTAGACCTCTAGAAAATGGGGAAGGCTGTCAAATATCATATTTTTTTAAAAATTCATTCACAGGATATGGGCATTGCCGGACATTCTCAGCATTTATTACTCCGTCCCTACTTGTCCAGAGTCAACCACATTGCTGTAGACTGGAGTCACATGTAGGTCAGTCCAGGTAAAGACAGTAGTTTCCTTCCCTAAAGGGCATTGGTGATCCAGCTGGGTTTTTGACAGTCAACAACAGTTTTATAGACATCATTAGACTCTTAATTATAGATTTATTTTATTGAATTTGAATTCCACCGTGTCAGGATTCAAACTTGAGTCTCCAGAACATTAATGGGATTAATAGTCCAGCGATAATACCACTAGGCCATTCCCTCCATTCAGACTGAATCTCTCCTGTATTTTTACATATAGTGCTTCACCTTGCCTCAGTATTTTTGGCAGTGCCCAGAGGCAGGGTGTTTGCTCGGTGTGAACAAAGGTACAGTATTTGAAGCTTTCTCTTTGGGTTAAAGATTGCTGTCAGTGTTACATTCAACTTGAGTCCAAATGGACCACCTGTACATCTCTATTAACCTGCAACTCTGACACATTCCTCAGGTGGAGGAGCCAACCTTACTGTCAGACAATGAAGATGCTGTTGATTGTCGGCAATGGACACAGCACCACCTAGCAGCAGCAGACATCCGAATGCCACCTTCCATGGCCCTAACCCCGCCTCAGGGAGAGTTTGATACTGATTGCATGGATGTGAATGTGCGCGGCCCAGGTACTTGTCCTGTAGGATCAAGAACAGCAGGTAGACTAGAATAGACTTATTCCACTAAAAGGAGCTTCCCAGTAATGTGCTGGTGAAATACATTGTATTTCATTCACCAAACAGAGCCAAGGCTTCTCATTTTCAGTTTCAGCTTCACCTGCTTACATAGCAGCACTGGTCAAAGGTTTAGTTTTCTACCTGCGCCTATGGCTAGAAATGGCATATAACACAGACAGACTGATACACAGCACATAGTGAGAGCTCTAGGGGTAGTCTAATGTGGAGCAGTGAGTTGCAGAAGAATATGGGGACGTCAGGGCCTTCCGGTCATCCAGTAATGATGTAGGAGTAATAAAAGTGACATTTCTTCCTCTTCACCGAGTGCAAGACTAGATCAGCAACTCTGTCTCAATCAGGAATTAAAGTGTATTGCTTAATATCAATAAAGAACCTGTTTGCTCGAAGAGAAATTAGAATGTGGGAATTAATATGGAGTTATTGAGGTAAACAACGTAGAAACCTCTAAGAGATGCTAATTATTCCCCATGGCAGCATCTTGACCAATCAGCATTTTTCTCTCCTGTAGTATACATTGTTGCCTCCCTTTGAAATTGACGTTCTTGCATCTGCCCCGATGAGTGCAAGATGTAAGGCTTTGACAGCAATTTTTCAGCAACACCCAATGCCAGTTATATTTGAGGGAGAAAGGAAGGGAATGATATGTCAATAGGATTTAGATGTTGGGTGGGAGAAGGCAACGTGGAAATAAAGTCAGCATGGACAAGTTGGGCCGTATGGCCTGTTTCTGTACTGTGTATTGCTGTGAAACCTGGAGTTATCTGGGACATCACATTTTATAGTAAATCTCAAACGTCTTCAAGAATAAAATGCTGAAATGTGGAGGCTGTTGAGTTGAAAATCAATCCCTGTGTTTTAGATGGTTTCACCCCGCTGATGCTGGCCTCTTACTGCGGGGGAGGACTGGACACAGGCCTGACTGAGGAAGAGGAGCAGGAGGACTCATCTGCCAACATCATCTCGGACCTGATATACCAGGGGGCCAACCTCTGCGCACAGACAGACCGAACCGGAGAGACTGCACTTCACCTGGCTGCCCGTTACGCAAGGGCTGATGCCGCCAAGCGACTCCTCGATGCTGGTGCCGATGCCAATGCTCAGGACAACACAGGGCGCACGCCCCTCCATGCTGCAGTCGCTGCTGATGCTCAAGGAGTCTTCCAGGTAAAGTACTTAGCAGCTTCTTTTACAGAATGTGGATTTCACTGGCTAAGCCAGCATTTATTGCCCATCTGCAGTGCGCTGGAGAAGATGGTGGTGAGCTTCTTGCTGAACCACTGCTGTCCTTAGGGTATGGGGAACCTCATGGCGTCTTTAGGAGAGTTCCAGGATTTTGACCCAGCAAGAGCGAAGGAACGGCAAATGATTTCCAGTCGTGAGTGGCTTGGAAGGGAATTTGCAGGGGGTGCAGCTCCTGTGCATCTGCTGCCTTGCTCTGCCGTGGGTTTGGAAATTGCTGTTGAAGAAGGCTCGCCAGTTGTTGCTGTGGTGCATCGTGTATGTGATACAAACATGTTCCGCTGTGCATCAGTTGTGAATGAAGCAAATATTTAATGTGGTGTATTGGCTACTTCGATCTAAACCATTGTCCTTGCTGAAGTCAGCACTTGTGTCATTCACTCATGCATCTGAAAGCAACACACTGGTGTTCATTATTACTCTGTAGCTACAAGCTGTGCTACTGACTCAGATGTTTTCCGATGCACCATCAGTAATTACTCTTGTCAGTACCACTGAGAATGTACAGCATGCTGTCAGTCATGCATTAATCACTTGCAGACAGCATGGTATTCATAAAACAACGACAATGCAGTCACTTAAACAAGTTGCCGGGTGAATGATACACAGCTAAGAATCTTTTACTCAAAAAGCCCCTGATTAGCGTTACCCATAATTCCTTCCCATGTATTATTCTGTAGTTAATCACAGGAACTTGAAAAGGCCACTCAGCCCCTAGACTCTTTTCCATAGCCTCACAATTATCCAATTAATCAAAACTTTCAGTATATTTCTAGCTGTAGTTTGCTCTTTGATTTCCACTGTTCTATATAGTACATAGTCTAGGGTGTTTGAGACCAAATCCTTCCTGAATTTTTGAATTTTCTGGGTTATTTGAATACCTAACCACAAGTGTATGAACCAGAACACTGTAAATATAACCTGAAGCATAAAATAATGATAAAACATCGCAAAGCAGTAATAAGAGAAAGTTTTCCTTATCCAAATACTGTATCGCCAATTGTTTCCGATCCCAAAGAACTGCACTGAAATTATACCATGTAGTGCATGTGTCTGTTAAAACATTTCTAGCTGATTGATGTTTCCAAAGAGTAGATTTACAAACTGGAGAGGCCACAGTGTGGTCATCTCAACAGGCTTTTCCAATCTGTACATCATTCCTTTGGTATTTGTTGTTGTTCAAAACATGCAACAACTGAACCCACCATGAAATTTCAGCTTGAAAACCACCCTTGTCTCCCCAGCTAATACGGTGAAACCGTTTTGTGAGGAGCCATGTTAAAGTGTCACTCAGACCCAAGGGGATTTCTGTTCAAATTTGTTGCTGCAATTACCGATTAGAAAGTTTGAATTTTGTGGCCGTACCAAGGATGATCTCTATCTTGTTCCCTCTCCATCAGATACTGATAAGAAATAGAGCCACAGACCTGGATGCGCGAATGGCTGATGGTTCCACTGCTCTTATTCTTGCTGCCCGTCTTGCAGTGGAAGGAATGGTCGAGGAACTAATAGCATGTCATGCTGATGTCAATGCTGTTGATGAGATTGGTATGTTTGAGACCATCAGGGTTGTACACCAAGGCATCTACTTGAGCTATAATCCAAGACCACTGGGTGAAACATCCGTCCATGTCGAAGTAACTTGTTATATAGTGATACACTTAGTGGAGCAGGAAGGTCCAGCACAGCTTTAAGGAGCAATCATCGGGCAGAGTTTACCACTAAGCTTCATAAGGAGATATTAGGACCTGTGACCCAAAGCTTGGTTCAGTAGTTGCGTATGCCAAAGTGAGAGACAGAGGGGTTTAAGTTCCAGGCCTTATGACCTGAAAACACAGCCACCAGTAGTGGAGGGAGGCAAATCTAGAACATGCAAGGGGTCAAAGTTGGAGGAATACAGAGGTCTCTAAGGTTATAGGGCTTTGAAAATTACCATAGTGAGGGAGAGCTTGATCGTGGAAGGGATTGAAAATACATATGAGAATTTTAAAATTGAGGCTTTACTGGACCGACAGCATCATAGTTCAGCAAACATTGGGGTGATGATGGGTTAATGGTGCTTGGAGTAAGTTAGCATGTGAACATCAGAGTTTTGAATGACCCCTTGGAGGGAAGTAGCTGGGAGACTGGCCAGGAGACCATTCCACTCTCATTGTTTCTGGTGTTGTCATGTGCCCTCCCACAAAGCTGGTTTCTTCTACTGGGGGATAAACCGTCTAAGCTTTGCTTACATTCTTAACCGCAGCAAAGAGGTGAACCATTGTAAGTAACTGTTGTGTTTAATCTGGATATTTAGGTAAATCGGCCTTGCATTGGGCTGCAGCAGTGAACAATGTTGATGCTACTGTGGTCTTGTTGAAGAATGGCGCCAACAAGGATATGCAGGACAGTAAGGTAAGGAAAAGAATATGATCCCCATCCACAATATCAGCGACACTCTGTCAGTTCTTCAATTCTAGCTCCATAAACAGACAGGTTGAAATCGAAAAGCCAAAACCCAATTCCAAATGCTTGCATTTCCTGCCAGACAGACAAAATGGACATGTTATCCAGTCCCAGCCTCAACCAGTGCAACTATCTACCCAGCTGCCTGAGCCATTGGCCCATTGGTGACCAGGAGATATTTATTTCTTTCTATTAAATGCCCAGACTTTGATTCTTTCCCCTTGATTATCAAGAAACTCATGTGGAAATTGTGAGTGCTTAACTCAACTGGCTACTCTTCAAGTTTGTCTGTGAGATGTGAGTGAAGCTAGTTGAGCATTTATTGACTGTCCTTGTGATGGATCTTCTCAAGTGACCAACTAACTCAGTCACAGGGTATTAGTTTGCTTGACCACCCCCTGAGAGACTTGGGGATGGCAGAATCCCTTCGTGTCCATCAACAACATTAACAAAACGGTCAGGTCTCTTCACTCTTTCACTATCGGTCAACAGTGCGATTTTTTTTTTTGAATCCTCAAACCAGGCAGCTAATAACCAGCTTTCCCCAAAATTGGTTTCATCATTTTCCATGGTTAGATGGCAAACTCACAACCTGTGGGTTTCTAGACTGGCCCCATGATCACCTCATAACTATTTCTCATTGTTATAGAATAGAATCCCTACGGTGTAGAAACAGGCCCTTTGGCCCAACAAATCCACACCGACCCAGAGAGCATCCCACCCAGACCCATTTCCCTATAATCCACCTAATCTGCACATCCCTGAACACTGTGGGCAATTTAGCGTGGCCAATCCACCTAACCTGCACATCTTTGGACTGTGGGATGAAACTGGAGCACCCGGAGGAAACCCACGCAGACACGGGGAGAATGTGCAAATTCCACACAGACAGTTGCCCAAAGGTGGAATTGAACCTGGGTGCCTGGCACTGTGAGGCAGCATAGCTAACCACTGAGCCACTGTGCCACCTATTGTATAGCACCTTAGGAGCATAGGGACAGGAGGAGGCCCTCCCAATAAACCTGCCCATGATTTTGTTAGATTCCAGCTAATTTGTATCTTAATCCAGTGTATCAGCTTTGATTCCGTATTCCTTAATACATTGCTTAACAAAAATTTGCCAATTGTGATTATGGATATTTTAATAGCCTCACCAGGCTCTTAGAGGAATGACATCCTGATTTCCATTATCTTTCATGTGAAAAAGAACTTCCTGACATGAGTCTCTTGTTCTGAAACCTCCTGACATCTATCTTATCAATTTCTTTAGTCATTTGAATACTCCTTAATGCTGTAGGGAATCTAGGCCTAGTGTATCTCTTCTGCCCACACCTTCAAACCTTTCAGCTCTGGCATCATTCTAGCAATTGTTATTGGCAAGGTCGATTTGACTCTGGTTTGAAGTGATGAGATTCTTTGACATTTTTTCTTATGATAAGGTAACTGTATTTTCCAGGAGGAGACGCCACTCTTTCTAGCTGCCCGGGAGGGAAGTTTTGAAGCTGCCAAGATGTTGTTGGATCACTTTGCCAACCGGGACATTACAGACCACATGGACCGCTTGCCACGGGACATTGCACAGGAGCGGATGCATCATGACATTGTGCAGCTGCTGGATGAGTACAATGCTGTACGGAGCCCTCAAGGGCAAGGTGGGCACATGGGCAGCCATTCAATGTCCCCCCTCATGTGCCCACCAAACAGTTACATGACTAACTTAAAGCAAACTCCCCAGGGAAAGAAAGCAAGGAGGCCCAGCTCCAAGAATTCAGGCTCTGGGAATAATAGCAACTTGACCAAGGACTCAAAGGAACCGAAAACGAGGAACAAAAAATTGAGTCTGGATTGCCAAGCGTCCCTCATGGAAAGCTCGGTGACATTGTCTCCGGTAGACTCATTGGATTCGCCGCGTGCCTACATAACCAACCCTACGTCTCCAGTCATGACGTCCTCTGGGATCCTGCATCCTGCAGGATCCTTGTCTGTGCTAGCCAATCCCCCAGTGAATGGTATTCTGGAAGGTCCCTTCACTGTCTCCTTGGCCAGACTTGGTGATCTTGGAGATGCTGCTCAGAACACTGCCATTTTATCCAGGAACCACATGCAGCCTCGCCTGTCAATGTCACAAGTCACTGGCCAGCCCAACTGCCTCCTTAATGCCAGTGGCCTTGGAGTTAATGTTGGCATGGTGAGCCCCATCACCACTGTACCCTTTGAATGGCAAACGAGGATTCCCAGCTCACAGTGCAACTCGGTAATCAGCGTTGTGCAGCAGACCGCTGGGTCACATGCCAACTTGCACCAGCCGAGTCAAGTCCTACAGCATGGCTTGGTGCTGCAGAGCCACATGTCCATGGGGAATGGACCTCAAATGATCAATCAGCAGAGTCCAGTCAAGCCCCAAAACCCAATTGAGCAGCAGGCAATCTCTCAAGCCCCGCAAGCACAGCAGAGGTGCACCCCTTCCACCACCAGCCACTCTATTCAGCAGAGCTTGCTGAGGAGCGAGATGGCGCGATTGCCAGACCACTGCAACCAGTCGATTTCTCCTCAGGAAGCCCAGCCTCCGCAAGCCAACGTACCACCATTTTACAAGCAGCACAGCAACGCTGCCACCGAGGACTACCTGACTCCATCCTCCAAACACAGCTATACATCAGGCCACGACAACACGCCCAAGCATTACCTCCACCTGAAGAATGAGCACCCTTACCTGACACCATCCCCAGAGTCACCCGAACAGTGGTCCAGCCCATCTCCACATTCCATGTCTGATTGGTCAGACTCTACCCCCAGCCCGGCCATAATTGGACATCAAGCTCAAATGAAGCACATGACTGAACAAGCGACCAAAATGCAAGTTTTTGCGTAAAGTACATCATTCGTTCTTTTTAAAAAAACAAGAGACGTCTCTATAGGATATTAGGACCTGGGCTATTATTATCTTTGTTACTGTGCCTCCTTTTGTCATCTTAAAGTAACAGTCATGAAGGAGCCAGCTCTGTCGTCATCTTGGCTGGATCTGCAATGGAGGTCACCTCTTGGTTTCGAATTTCAAAGGAAAGATTTTGTTTTTTCTTTTTTCAGAAAGAATGGTGAGAAGGAAGGTGTTCAATTTGTTCCTGTCTCACGACGGTCACTGCCTTTACCATGTGTTTGTGAATCAGCAGGGGCTGCTTGGTAAACCATGGAGCCTGTTACGTTTTATATGTTCCAACCCTCTTCAGATATATGTATCACTGAGCATTAAAAGCCTTCTCTTCTTCCCCTCCGAAGTACTGGACTTCACCTGCCTCTTGCTGGTTTGGCCATTGCTGGGGATTCTGGGTGAACCTTTGTACCTACAGTTTTGCCAGATTTTTGGCTGGGAGTGCCACCACCGGCCAATGAGGATCCTGGGAAATTACCTCAGCAGAATTTGGACAGGAGGACACAGATGCTGCCTTTACTGAGTACGGTGTACTCCACACTACATTAACTTAGGCTATTACAGTAAGTTCCATCTCTCTGGGACTCCAACATGGCCTGAAGGCTTTTATCTGCAATCAGTAACCATTCCAGAATAACTGGCACTAATTACACCTTCCCCCACGCCCCCTCCAGCCCAAGGAGATTGTGTTTCAAGCAACACAAAAGTTATAAAAGACTTGTCCGAACCATTGAAGCCTCAAGTGTAGGGACATCCTATCATTTCATTATATATAAAGTGATTAATATGGGATTTTTTAATACAATTTCTTTCTCTCATGCTGTTTGTTTTAATCCTGAATAAGCTTTTCTAAAACTTACTGCCACTGGAAATTGCGATGCTGCCAAGAATATCATTATATGTTATTTAACTGTTTCAAGGTTCAAAGGAACACTGTTGTTTGTTTTTGTAATCGAGTTCTTCCGCTACAGGATGGAAGCCTGAGAGATGCTTCCGAGAATTCTTCACATGTCTTAGAAATGGCAGAGTGCATGTCAAGGCTCTGCTTCAAAACCTAACCCAATCTAAGCAGAGAGTAGCAGAACAAAGCTCACTCGAGCAGCCAGTTTAAAATGGTCTAGGCTGACGTCAAGACAGCTCCCTGATTGCTTCACTTACTCCCCATGCCTCAAAATGTCAACCGGTTTACAGGTTCATGCATGCCTTAATGCAGAGCTCCTGCATCATGTTACTCTTAATTTATATTGTAATTTTTTTCTTTTTTTAAAGAAAATGAGAAATGTCAAAATGTCTATACTTTTTAATTGGATATAATTTGTTGAAAGGTCATGTTGATAATTGCTCTATAAGAGAACTTGACTGATTAGTACCAATTAGTAATTATGAAGCCTGTTTAAAAATTAGCTCAATAACTAGGCATTAAGCAGATACTCAGTGAAAGTGAATCAATTGTGTCTTTGAAGATTTAAGATTTGGCTGAAGTTTACTGATCAGAGAAATTGTTCTGGGCACTTGTTCATTCAGGACCAGAGCCCTACAGTCACAGGTAGAGCCTTGGAAATGGGCTATACCGAACTTTTCTCAGGCAGGAACTTGAGTTCCAACTATAGCCAATTCAGTTTAGATGTCTGAAGTTTTTGTAAGTTAGTCCATTTGAGCCCAGTGGCTGATATTACAACAGCTAACACCTAAATCTAAAATAAAAGCACAAAGTGCAGGCATAATTCAGCTAGTCTGGAAGCATTAGTGGAGAGAAAAACAAAGTTAGCATTTCCAGTCTGGTAATCTGCCTGTGTTTTTTTAAAGTCCTATTTTAATAACTTGCTACAGTTAGCAACAGGATTACAGACACCTCATCTTTTTTGAAGTGGAGGATCACTCCTGAACCTAATGATGCCCAGGATTGAAAACCAGTGTTCAGTTTCACTGCCAGTTCTGTAGTCCTTCCCTCACGCCAATCACATCGAGGGCCATTTTCACCAAGAGACAACATGGTGCCAATGATATCATGTGCCTCAGAGCTCTCAGAAGTAACCTTAGGTAAAGAGAAGTGACTACAATTGTTCAAAACAATAGACGTTGCAGTTTACCTATTTCCATGTACAAGTGCCCTTCAGATAGCAATTGTCAATGGAGTATGGGTCAAAAGAGATTGCATAGTTTCTGACTGAGAAGAGTATTGTAGGACCAGCCATTTCAAGATGTTAACAGAATGTGGACATAATTACTGAAGAGGTTTTAATTTTTGAGTATTTTTATTTTCTCTTCATCTTCCCCCACCCCACGCTATCTCTGCACTATGTCCAATGACCTAAAGGAAAAACACCTCAGATATTGGTCAGATGAGATGCGTTTCACAGCAAATTCAAACGTTCCCAATTCTGGTTGGAGGTATTCCAGGAGGTGCCACCTCATGTGACGTCCCAAAGCGCCCCACCCACTCTCCTGCCATTGATCACAGCACATTCCTACTGTCAGGGTGCACTGCTTTTGACACCCATCAGGAAACTCTTTCTGCTCACCGATTATTTAACTGTTTGTTAGCCAGACCCTTTCTTATTTCTTGAGACATTTACAGGTAAAAACAAAGTTGAAAATGTGAGAGAAAAATGTCTTTTGTTTCCTTTTTCATAACGCTCTCTCTGCTTTTCTCTGCTTTGCTCACCAAGTATCCCGGAGTTAGCCTTTAATATCTGGCTATTCCAGGATGGTCCTCAATAGCTGACAATTCTAAGTTTGCACTGCTCACTCGCCTTGTATTTACTGCAACAATTGAAAAAAAAAGTCACAGACTGCAACAATGCAGCATCAAACCCTGAGATTAAATGATCTCAAGTTCCTGGGACCAGCAAAGAGGACCCTTAGCAATTGAAGAGGATTTGTTTCTCTGTGTTGCTCACCTTCCCCTCCAGGTGTGTAGCTATGTTTGGTTTTTCCAGCGCTGAGTTAGTTAGAAAAGGGAAACTTGAAGAAGACACAAGTTCAGTGGTTCAATTGCGTCACATTAGAACACCTATACATTTAATGGACTTGCCACTATTTCTAAATACAACGTAGGAATGAAAATAACTGGACCTGTTCAGTTAGGCCAATGCAAAATACAAATGATGACAGAGTTTATCGTCTATTTGATAAGAAGATTAGGCTTATTCTAATTTACATGTTGCATGCTTGGCGGGTAAGCAAGGATAAAATCTTCCACTGCCTCACATTCCCTTCCTTAGATCAGGGAGCAATATTTGCAAACTGCTCTCGGCATCTGGCTCTTCACTAGATCCAATAGCCATTCTTTAGCAGCCTGAACCTCAGGGTGTGGAGTCAGAAAGCCAGTCTTGAAATGAATGGATCAAAAATCAAAATCCAAAATTTTTATTCAAGTACTTGAGAGGTGCATTGAGCATTGCACTTGTCCCTTTGGAAGAATTTGACTTCTGGGGGCTGCGAGGAAATTTTCCCTCTCCTCTCCCAAGCCTGTTTCACATCTTATGATTCATGGGTCAGCCTTGCCCATCTTCAAACCTGCCCCCTGTCTGAGACAAATGGTATTTATGTACAAATGTTGGAGTTGGGGAAGAAGCAGTTACTCACATTTTGCTTGGTCCCTGAAGGAGAATGCAGACTTGGCATTATGGTCAGCTCTGTTGTTATCAAGATTCATTGCAAGCCTTAATCACTTCATCACGCCCTGAGGAGAGGCCAGAATTGGACCTTGTATGTTTTTTAAGAAAAATGTCTGATTTTTATTTTATAAATCACCCTGTAGCCCATTCCCAAAGCCCCAGACAGTTGGTTATCAGGGGTTGTGGGTTCAGGAGAGAAGAGGTAGGTGTTAAACCTAGAGAAGGAATTAAGTTTCACGTGGCAAGTTGGGAAAAGGTGGGGTGGGGGCGGGAGGTGGGAAAGTGGGTCAGGTGATAGGCCGAGTGGGAGGGTGGGCGGGCAGGCAGGAAAAGTGGGATTACAAGTGACGAGTCTGGGTGGGGTAAGGGTGATGGGGTACAGATAGGGACTCGTGGAGCAAAGGATGTGAGCATGAGTGGGACATAGGGTTCGGGTGAGTCCTGCATCCTCTGAGGATGTGACAGACGAGGTAACGCTGATTAAAAATCAAGCAAAGATGAAATAGAGGTCTCACACACTGCTTGCAAAAATGAGAGAGCACCCTGTTAATTTGGCTCATTTCCCTGCCTTATTTGGGACTGAATTTATGAGGGACCTATATATATATTTTATATATTTTTTTCTCAACATTCTTGGTCAGTAGCGCAGCTCGAACAGTAGAATGTACATTTAAAGCATTAACGGTTTTTTTAAAAAAAGCAAACTGTAAATAAATCAAATTGAAGAACAAAAAAGAGCATTTACTCATTTCAAAAATACTTGTTTGGAATGTTTCATGTACTCAAATAAAAAGCTCCATTTCTTATTTAGTTGTTTATCACATGGAATTACAGCCAACATACTTGGTTGTTTGTTCTTAGAAGGACTCTTTGTAGACATTTTATAATATTTCAAGCCTTTTTACAAAATTGTAGCTTTAATCTGTACAGAAAAAGAAAAGTATTTTAAGTCACATCTTTTGTATGCAGAAAATAAAGGTTGTGAGGTAAATATACTTCAAAAATAAAGCTGTAGGAAACTACATATTGTGGCTGTCAATTATTTTCTTTACAATAAAACCACATGCTGAGGTTGAATGTTTTTTTCAGAATGTGGATACCATGTTTTAATGCAAGAAGTTGATTGTGAGTCTGACCAAATATCAATTTTTGCCCCGAAGTAATGGGTTCTGGTGAAGAATATTTTTGAGGTGGGTTTGCATTTGGCCCCACTTTATTTTTCTTCATTTGTTTTTCATTGTGAAGAAGATGAGCCTTACAAATCTCTTGAAAGCTGGAAAGAGCAGAACAGAGCACGTTCAACCTTCTTTCTTATCGTTTGCCACAGTGTATAGTTTACAGGAAAGCAAATGGTCAGGGAGATGATTCCATGCTGATGCATTAATATGTCTGTACCAAATGTTGACCATGTTTGTTCCTTTGCCAGTACAAAAATATCTATATAATATTGCCACAGTGCCATCCAGGAAGCATGTTTTAATTGGATTGGGCATTTTTTTATCCTCAAAAATTCAATTACCCTAGAACAGGATGGAAGCAGAATCAAGCAAAACATGAAAATGTCATTTGAAGAGGTCTTCTTGAAACCTGTCCAAGTGTTTCTTGCTTTGCAGGATGCATAGTAATAACACTTGTAAAATCACCAGACCACCAGTGATTTAATTAAATGTCACCCCTTGTCCTTCTTAGGACAAGTAAGGGGTAAGTGGGTAACTTTGCAGATGAAAATTTCCTAATTCAAATATTTGATGGGAGCACAAAAAGAAACTAACTTTCCTCTCCGCGATTGCACCAAAACCCAAGTCCTGAATTGAATTGAATGATTTATTGTCACTTGTATTTAACAAATAAATAATGAAATTTGTGATATGTTGCCATACTCTGGTGCCGTTTTGAGTTGCAGAAGGTCTTAAGATATAACTAAAATACAGCTATGAACAGTTCTTTCTCCCATCTAGTGCTCTGCTTGACATGGTGTGGTAGGAGGGTCTCCACAATAGGCTCTGTGCCCACCGACACCCCAGCACCGCAATGCATTCCAGGAGCCCTGCTCTGGGCACTGCTGCATGAAGTAACCTGGGTTCCACCTTTAATTTATGCAGCAAAAAGCTCCAACCCTGTGTGAGCTGTTTCCGATGAGGAAATTGAAAGTGAAAGAAAGACTCGACACAGATGTAAAGCAGTGAGCAGCAAATGAATGTTAATACATTCTTTTAGATCGTTTTTTTTCATCATTACGTGGGATCATCAGCATGCATCAAGACATCAGTGAAGATGATATTGAGGTGCCTTTTCCAAATAATATTAGTAATGGCTGTCTGTTAGTATTTGGTCTATTGCAAAGATAAGCTGTTCAGTGGTATGACATGAGTGGGTGATGAGTGTCCCTAACAATACCATAAAGTTAGGACAGGGCCAGGCTAGGAAGTACTTATTAACACCACGTGTGGTTTAAGACTTAGCACTCTTTCCCATAAAATATGTTGACACCATGGGCTTGGATGGTGTATTAAAAAATTCTATGTTTGAGTCTGAAAATGTTTTTGTTAGGAAAGGGGTTTGGAACCAAGGCAGGAGTTGGGATTTTTATCAGGATCCGCAATGATCTATTTGGGTTGTGGAACAGCTTTTTTTAAAGGAGCAGGTTCTTCCTGTACCTATGTTCTCAAGACTGGTCACCTCCGACTAGATAGAGTTTTACTCCTTTGCAAAAGGGCCGAAACATAGTTAGATGAAAGAGATGGGAAGTAGGCAGGGAATAACAGATAAGCAAGACAGTGCGTGGTTTTTGACAACAGAAATGGCCTCATTTTAACCTCTCACACTTGTATCCTGTGGGGTGAATGTAATTTTAAAGCTCGATGACTGTCTATGTTATTGCAAAATCATTTTTAAAAATTGCTTAATTAATTGCTGCTTGGATCACCTCAGTGGTTAAAGGCACTTTTTGAGGTGGATCCCTGGTTCCGTGACTATTCTGTGCTGGGTTAGCTGGTCTCTGGTTGAAGTAGACGTGTCGATAAAGGGAGGGAGGGAGGGGCCAGGATTGGCAGATATGGCTCCCGATTTCAAAATGGTGGAGTGCAGTCAGAAACTGGGGCTATGCAGTGATGGCTGCTCACAGTGGAATAACTCCAGGTGGCCAACTGGCACAGAGACAAACTTGAAATTAAACAAAAGAAATACATTGGCAGGGAGGGGAAAGTAAGCAGTGCCTTTATATAACACCCGTTTTTACAGTCAATGAAGCACTGTTTTTCGCTTTATTCATTCATAGGATGAGGGTGTGGCTGACTAGGCAGTATTTATTGCCCAGAGGGCAGTTAAGAGTCAACCACATTGCTGTGGGTCTGGAGTCACATGTAGGCCAGACCAGGTAAGGATGGCAGTTTCCTTCCCTAAAGGGCATTAGTGAACCAGGTGGGCTTTTTCCAACAATCAATAATGGATGCATGGTCATCCTTAGACTCTTAATTCCAGATATTTATTGAATTCAAATTCCACCAATAGCCGTGGCAAAATTCTAACCCGGGTGTCCAGAACAATATCTGGGTTAACAGTCCAGCGATAATACCACTGGGCCATTGCCTCCCCATTTTGACATGTAGACGCTGTTGCGGGAAATCTGACAGCCAATTTGCGCACACAAGATCCCATCAACAACAAAGTGTTAGCCAGATATTTCTCGGGGTGGTGTTTGAGGAGTGAATATTGACTAAGTGAAAATCATGTAGAGGTGGCGATGCAGTAAGGATTGTGGTGGAATACCTGGAGCAGGATCGCCGCGTGGGCCCCTGGAATACCGGGCTGGAAGCATCTGCTGATGAAGACCTCCACGCCCGAAAAAGACTGCCTCACCAGGGCACCGCCACACTGTGCCGAGACCACCACTTCTCCTCCTTCAGGCACCCGGGCCTAGCCCACGGACATGGAGCCTCGTGCTGGTCTAAGGGTCCAGGCCGGGTGGGGTCAGCCTCGCTCAAGGGAGACCCTGGGCCTGGGGTGCAACCATGTCTGACTTGTCCTTGTATCATCGCTGCTGCCACCGGAGGCCTCCTCTTTCACTCGTCTCTTTCCAGGCTTAAAAGATAACAAAGAGAAAAAGAAATAAAAACAAGAGAAAAAGTAAGAAGAAGAAGGAAAAAAGAGAAAATCGACAGGATTGGACAAGCCCTGGACTCAATTCAGAACTCTCTAATGATTGAGGCCGATGTTGGGGAAGCTCCCATAGTTTTAATGTTAACCACAGTATGAACCACAAAATTCAATCCAAACTGTTAAGCTGCCCTTACAGCTGGGATTATCCAAGGAATGCTGACCTCAGCAATATCTAAATATTTACAGTCAGTGAAAGGTGTCTTCACATGACTCCGTTCCATTGAACAGTTCACAGGCTAGTCCTCTCTGTGTGGGTTTGTCCAACACGGCTGTGGCTGTAGGTTGTGGGTCCATCTGAAGAACATCCTCATCTCCTCATAGCACAATGATACATCTCTCACAAGATGAGAAACAGGGCAGTTCCTCAGTAATGCGATCATCCAGCAGTTACAGCCACACAAATAAAATTCACTCAGCATCCCCCAAACATGGGGACACTGACAGGGAGCCCAGTGGAATTCTCTCTACACGGACGTTGCAAATCCTCGCCCTGGCTCAACAACTGCTGCTCCAACCTTTTGGCTCACAAACGGTGGTGCTTTGTACAGCTTGACAGCAATAGTGTGGACCTCTTTCCCCCTAGTCCCACACTGCACTGAATGCACGGCAGGCAGTGTTACAGCCAGGGTAATGGAGTGGAATGGAGTTTCAGGGTCCAAGCTAGGAAATGAGCAACTCCTGTCTCTCATGCAGGCTTTGGGAACTCGGAAGGTGTTCACTACTTTGGGAATGTGGGAATACTTTGAGAATTACCATAAAAACCAGTCCTTCTGCCTCCCAGCTATTGGTTTAATCTTTCCATTGACCGAGTGGTTTAGCAGGGGCCAGGATTTTTAGTTGACACATTAGGCCAATGTGTAAGGTGCAGATGCAGTATTTTCTGATGGCAAATGTCTTCCTCCTGTGCTGTGTGGCTGTCTGTTTCAGTGTGATTGCTCTTTGAAAGGGACCATGTAACACAGCAGTGGAGCACCCCACTCCCCCAAGAGAATGAAACACTAACTCTGCCCACACTGCAAGCGGTGGCAGCTATCTTCATTGGTGAGCCGGCTGAGGATGGAAAGCAGCAAGGTCACACTTCATAGCATGATGCCTGGGCTTTGTGTCTGCATTAAACAGCAAGGCAGGACAGTAAGGCTGTGAGCCTGTACGGCCTGAACAAGGCAGCACAGCGCAAAAAGGCAAGGCAAGGCAGAGAAGCTTCGAGGCACAAAGTGAGTGACTGCTAAGTGATCAAATAAGGCTGGGCCCTGAGCTAGGTGTCTGTCCCTGCTTACAAAGTGCCCTGGCAGTGGAATTACAATGAAAGGGGCTGGCGTATTCCAAAGTGCAGCATGGAAGGGGGGTACTGTACTGCAAGAGCTGAGTGAGGATGGGCAAGGCTGGTACATGTCCAATGCCAACTTCCGTGGAGGGGGGTGCAGGCAGCCCTGAGATGTTGGTGACTGATCTCCTAGATGGAACACCAGAGGAACAGCAGTGAGATGGAGTTGCCAAGTGCCCATTCCGACCTTCCTGCCCAGAATATTACTGTCTAGCTTCTGTCCGACAAGCGGGAGAATGGTAAACTGCACATCAATGAAGTGTAAATGGATGCAAATATGTTTCTCGTCGACATTGAGAACTCATTTCTTCCAATCACTCCGTACTTTCCAGTCTGACCTTCTGTTGCCCGCGTCATTCAGGGGCTGAGAAGATTCTATCCCCTGTGTCTGGAAATGCCTCAAGAGGTCACTCCTCTTGTGTCAGCTGCAAAGTGTAGTCTTGGCTCAGTAGTGGTCTCCTGGCCCAGGGGATGGGCACTTACCCAAGGCTGTCTCTTCACTGTTGAGAAAAACACAGTCTTTCCGATGAGAAGATAAACCAAGCCTCATCAAGGCAATGCAACAGAAACCATTGCACCTTCTGAGGATTTGTGGGGAATGGGAAAGAGGTCTGTGACACATGCTGCCAGACCTGCTGAGCTTTTCCAGCAACTTTGCTTTTCTTCCAGATTTACAGCATCCGCAGTTCTTTTGGTTTTTATTAAGATAATCAGAAGATTTATCTCATGGCTCTTTAGATTGTGCAAAAATTTGTTTTATTTTTGCACATTCTTATGAACTTCCAAAGTGATTTTGTTTTGTCTGTGATAAGCCTTGGTAGATCTATGAAGTACACTATATCAATGCACCTTTGTTCATTCTTTGATCTGTGTTTACCTCAATATCAAAGGAAAGTATCAGAGCACAATCATTGTGTGTGCTCTCTCCTCTCTCTCTCTCTCTGCAATAGTCCTACCTCTCCTATCTCTGCAGCTTTCGTAGGAAATCAAGAATGACAAAGTTAATGGTTAATCACTTATCTTCAACTGAACCTAATTTCGCTGTATGTTCAGTGATAATTCCTGCATCTCCCCAGCCTGATCCTTGTGGGTTTTCTGAAAGTAGTTAATCTAATAATTTATTCCCCACTTTTTTTGGAGCTTTCTTTTCACTTTGCCAGACCATTTACTGAGGCAGTAGCCTCCCCCTCACACAAGGATTCAGAAAAGTTTACAAAACTCAGTGAGTTGATGACCTGCGAGTGTCAGCAGCTCAGTGAGCAAACAAAACTGTTTTCCCTTACAAAGAAAACATGAGGATGTCACACTAACAATCCTCAACAAGGTCATTTGTTTATTTTCCTTCATGAGGGCTGAGACCTGTTGGAATCTCCATATATAACCCACAGGATGAGGGGTCCCATTCATGTTGCAACACTGCCCAAGGTTTCAAAGTACCTCATAAGCTGTAAAGCACTTTGTGATATTCTGAGGTTGTAAAAGGCGTTATACAAATGCAAGCCTTTCCCTCTGACCCAGTGTGAGTCCAGCAGTAATTACCACTGGTAAGTGAATAAATGAATTCACTTTTCCTATAATACGACACATATATTACATTTCGGCCATTTAGCCCTCTTTGCCCCTCGATAAGTTAGAAGTCACATGACACCAGGTTCTAGCCCAAGAGATTTATCTGAAATCACAAGCTTTTGGGGCATAGTCCCTTTCAAATAAACCTGTTGGACTATAATCTGATGTCATGTGACTTCTGACTTTGTCTACCTCGGTCCGACACCGGCACCTCCATGTTATAGCCCTCAATAAGACCCTGGCTGATCTGATAGTGGCCTCAACTCCACATTTCCACCTGCCCAGATATCCTTTGACTCTCTTGTTAGACAAGAACCAATCTAAGTCATTCAGCATGGAAACAGGCCCTTCAGCCCAACTCGTCCATGCCAACCAAGATTCCAAAACTGAACCCGTCCCATTGCTTGTGTTTGGCCCATATCCCTCTAACCTTTTCCTGTCAAGTATCTGTCCAAATGTTTTTTAAATGTTGTAATTGTACCAGCCTCCATCACTTCCCCTGGCAGCTTATTCCAAACACACACCACCCTTTGCATGAAAAGGTTGCCACTCAGGTCCCTTTTAAATCTTTCCCCTGTCATTTTAAATCAATGTCATAAGAACATAAGAACTAGGAGCAGGAGTAGGCCATCTGGCCCCTCGAGCCTGCCCTGCCATTTAATAAGATCATGGCTGATCTTTTTGAGACTCAGCTGCACCTACCCGTCCGCTCACCATAGCCCTTAATTCCTTTACTGTTCAAAAATTTATCTAGCCTTGTCATAAACACATTCGGCAAGATAGCTTCAACCGTTTCACTGGGCAGGGAATTCCACAGATTCACAACCCTTTGGGTGAAGAAGTTCCTCCTGACCTCAGTCCTACATCTGCTTCCCTTTATTTTGAGGCGATGCCCTCTAGTCCTAGTTTCACCTGCTGGCGGAAACAACCTCCCTGCCTCCACTTATCTATTCCCTTCATAATCTTATGTGTTTCTATAAGGTCTTCCCTCATTCTTCTGAATTCCAATGAGTATAATCCCAGCCTACTCAGTCTCTCCTCATAATCCAACCCTCTCAACTCTGGAATCAACCGAGTGAATCTCCTCTGCACCCCCTCCAGTGCTAGTATATCTCTTCTCAATTAAGGAGACCAAAACTGCACACAGTACTCCAGGTGTGGCCTCACCAGGACCCTATACAGCTGCAGCATAGCCTCCCTGTTTTTAAACTCCATCCTTCGAGCAATGGCAGACAAAATTCCATTTGCCTTTTTAATTACCTGCTGCACCTGCAATCCTACTTTTAACAATTTATGCGCAAGGACACTCAAGTCCCTCTGCACAGCAGTTTGCTGTAATTTTTTACCATTTAAAACATAGTCCATTTTGCTGTTATTCCTACCAAAATGGATGACCTCACACTTATCAACATTGTACTCCATCTGCCAGACCTTTGCCCACAAAGTGAGGGAGCTCATTGCCTCTGGGTGTCCTCTGGTTTTGGATTCCCTTACGCTGGGGAAAAGACCTTGGCTGTTTACCTTATCACATGATTTTGTAAGCCTCCATAAGGTCACCCCTCAGCATCTGACACTCCAGGGAAAATAGCCCCAGCCTATTCAGCTTCGCCCTATAGCTCCATCTTTGATGTGAGTACCTCCCTTACAACACTGTGCCACATTAATCACTCTATCACAACATTAAGAATATTCAATTACCCCGCCTTAATTGCTCTCTGGAGAAGCGACTCACTCCCCTCCTTCTTTATAAACTGTTCCCCTAGCTCTAGTCGCCCTCACAAGATCAATTCAGCATCATTCCTTCTCACCACCTTATATGCTTCAATAGATCACCTCTCTCACTCTTCTAAACTCCAGTGGATATAGTTCCAACCTGTTCAATCTTTCCTCATTAGATGAACCCCCTCATCCCAGGTACCAGTCGGGTAAGCCTTCTCTGAATTGCCTCTAATGCACTTACATCCTTTCTTAATTAAGGAGACCGAAGCTGTCCACAGTACTCTGGATATGGTACACTAACACTATACAGCTGCAATTAAACTTCTCTCTTTTTATATTTCTTTTCCCTTGCTTTCCTAATTACTTGCTGTACCTGCAGATTAACTCTTTGTGATTCATGTACCAGGACACTCAGGTCCCTCTGCAACCTTCTTCTCCCTTTGAATAGCGTGCTGCTATTCCATTCTCCCTGTCAAATTGGGCACACTCACTAATTACAGGCTATTTGCCAAATTTTTGATCACTCATTTAGCCCATCTTTCATCCCTTTACAGGCTCCTTATGTCCTCCTCGCAATTTACATTCCTACCTATCTTTGTGTATCAACTCTGAAATAAGTTGTAAATGGTTGAGACCGTAGCCCACTGATTCCTCTGACACTTCACTCACCACATCTTGCCAACCTAAGATCACCACAGCCCTCTGTAACAATGAGTTCCACAGATTCACCACCCTCTGGCTGAAGAAATCTCTCCTTGTCTCAGTTCTAAACAGTCATCCCTTCACTCTGCGGCTGTGCCCTTGGGTCTCTCCTGCTAGTGAAAACATCTTTTCCATGTTCACTCTATCCAGGCCTCTCAGTATTCTGTAAGTTTCAATCAGATCCCCCCCTCATCCTTCTAAACTCCATTGAGTACAGACCCAGAGTCCTCAACCGCTTCTCACATGACAAGCCCTTCATTCCTGAGATCATTCTTATAAACCTCCTGTGGACCTTCTCCAAATCCAGCACATCCTTCCTTAGATATGGGGTCCAAAACTACTCACCATATTCCAAATGCAGTTTGACCAGAGCTTTATACAGCCTCAGCAGTACATCTCTGCTCTCGTGTTCTACCCTTCTTAAAATTAGTGTTAACTTTAAGGTTGCATTTGCCTTCCTAACTACCGACTAAACCTGCATGTTAAATTTAAATGAATCCTGAGCTAGGACTCCCAAGTCCCTTTGTGGTTCAGATTTCTGAAGCCTTTCCCTGTTTAGATAATAGTCTACATCTCTATTCTTCCTACCAAAGTGCATAACCTCACACTTTCCCACATTGTGTTCCATCTGTCACTTCTTTGCCCACTCTGCTAGCCTGTCCAAGTCCTTCTGTGGCCTCCCCACTTTCTCAACATTAATTATCCCTCCAGCTGTCTTTGTGTCATCTGCAAACTTAGCAACAGTGCCCTCAGTACCTTTGTCCAAATCATTAAGGTATAACATGAATAGTTGTGGTCCCAACACTGACCCCTACAGAACTCCACAAATCACTGGCTGCCATTCTGAAAATTTATCCCCACTCTCTGCCTTCTGCCAATCAGCCAATCCTCAATCCATGCCAGTACCTTGCCTCTAACACCATGGGATCTTATTTGGTAGCCTCCTGTGTGGCACCTTGTCAAAGACTCTCTGTAAATCCAAATAGATCACATCTATTGGATCTCCTTTGTCTAACTTGCTCATAATTTCCTCATAGAATTCTGACTGATTTGTCAGGCATGACTTCCCTTTGACAGCATGCTGGCTTAGCACTATTTTACCATGCACTTCCAAGAAATTTGCTATCTCCTCCGTAATGATGAATTCTAAAATCTTACCAATGACTGAGGTCAGGCTAACCAGCCTAAGGTTTCTTGTCTTCTGCCTCCCTCTGTTCTTAAACAGGGCTGTTACATCAGCCAGGTTCCAGTCCTCTGGGACCCTCTCTGACTCCAGTGATTCCTGAAAGATCACTCCCAATGTCTGCACAATCTCCTCAGCTGTCTCCTTCAGAACTCTGGGGCGTAGTCCAGGTGACTTATCCATCTTCAGACTTTTCAGCTTCCCCCAGAACCTTCTCCTTAGAGATGGTCACTTCATTCATGTCTGCTCCCTGACTCTTGCCCTCTCTTACCTTTTAGATATCAAAAAAATTTTGCAATATTCTTTTATGTTATTAGCTCACTTACTCTCATGTTTCAACTTTTCCGTCCTTACTGCTTTTTTTTTGTTACCCTCTGTTGTTTGTTAAAGACTTCCTAATCCTGTGGCTTCCCACTAATCTTCACCACATTATATCCTTTTTCTTCTGCTTTTATGTTGTCCCTGACTTCGCTTGTCAGCCATTGTTACCTTGTCTTCCTTTAGTATGTTCCTTCTTCCTTGGGATGAATTTCTGCTGTGTCTCCTGAATTATCCACAGAAATTCCTGCTGTTGCTGCTCCACCATCTTCCCTGCCAGGCTCCCCTTCCTGTCAACTCTGGCCAGCTCCCCCTCATGTCTTTGTAATTACCTTTACTCAATTGTAATACCGTTACAGCTGATTCCAGCTTCTCTCTCTCATACTGAGGAGTGAATTCTATCATATTTTGGTCTCTGCCCCTGAAGGGTTCTTTCATCTTAAGGTCCCAAATCCAGTCTGCCTGACTACACATCACCAAATCTGGAACTGACTGTTGCCTAGTGGGCTCTACCACAAGCTGCTCCAAAAAGAATCTCGTTGACATTCCACAAATTCCTTTTCTTGAGATGCGCCACCTCCCTAATTTTCCCAGTCCACCTGCTGATTTATTGTAATAGTACTTCTCTTAACTTTCCATCTCCTGCTTTATTTTCTTCCCCACATCCTGACTACGGCTACGTAACTCCCATCAAGGTCTTTTTTCCTTTGCGATTCCTTAGCTCTACCCGCACAGATCCTAAGCCTTCTGACTCTATATCACTATATTTTGCATCACAAACTTTGAGTTGGCATTTTATCAAATGCCTTCAGCAAATCTATGTACGCAGTTTTCCCTTTATCTATATTGCTCATTATGTCCTCAGTGATCTCAAATAAATTTATTGAACGTTGAGTTAAGATAACTGTCCCATTGTTTTTTGTTTCCAGTCTCTCTCCCTTTCTTGAACAAGAGTCACATTCTCTACTTCCTACAGAGAATGCTGGAGGAACTCAGCAGGTCTGGCAACATGTGAGGGGAGAGAAACAGAGTTAACGCTTCGAGTCCAGCTGGCCCTCCTTTGAAACTGAAATAACGTTTGTCGCACTGTTCTTTCACAACAGCTGGAGAAAAGTATCCGGAGGTTCAGGGAGATGTTTCATGCAAAAGTTGCTCCTGTGCCGAGAGCAGATTCTCTGATGAGGAGGTACAACAATGACTACGACCTGGTGACTCAAAAAATCATGCAGCTGAAGGACCAGGATGATGGTATGTTTCCAACCCAAATACAAACATAGGAAACAGCTGCAGGAGTAGGCCAATCAGCCCATCAGCCTGCTCCACCATTCAATATGGTCATGGCTGATCATCCAACTCAGTCCCTTGTTCCCACTTTCTCCACCCCCCCTACCCTTTGATCCCTTCATCCCTGACAATTATATCTAATCCCTTCTTGAAAAGATTTAATGTTTTGGCCTCAACAGCTTTCTTTGGCAGAGATTTCCACAGGCTGACCAATTGCTGGGTGAAAAAATTTCTCCTTGCTTCAGTCTAAAGGCAGCACAGTGGCTCAGTGATTAGCATTGCTGCCTCACAGCACAAGGTACCTGGGTTCGATTCCACCCTTGGGTGACTGTCTGTGTGGAGTTTTCACGTTTTCCCCGTGTCTGTGTGGGTTTCCTCCAGGATATGGGGCACTGCCAAGCCTGGGGCTAAAGCCTTCAGAAAAGGAGGTTAACGGCAAAAAGTTAGTGGAGAGGAGAAACACAAGGTTACTTTAATTCAAACACTGGCCTAACTCTCCCAATTCTTTGGTCATCCACTATAAAGCAGGTTTTTTATTTTTCTTTTGTGGTTAAAAGTAAGTGGAATTAAAGAACATGGATCCCAAGCACTAGTTATCACCTATGTATGAGTGGGGAATTTAGCTTCGACATTCCCATTTATCCAATGAACCTGCGTTTTTTAAAAATATCTTTCTCCATGGGATGTAGGACACAGCAAAGAAAGGGTTGTTTGAGGCCTTATTCTTGGGCAGGAAGGTATAGCAATGGATGGGTGGTCTCCTGGGCAACATGGAAACCTAAGAAATGAACCAGTTTTCCCAAATTTGTCTGATCCATAGGGCTGAGACGAGGGAAACATTCTTCACGCAAAGAGTAATGATCAGGAGGGCCAATCCGCTGAATATATTCAAGAAAGAGATGGATATATTTTTTAGGTTTTAAAGTTATCAAGGGGTATGGGGATGAAGTGGGAAGATGGCATTGAGGTAAAGAATCTACCATGATCATATTCAACACTGAGAATGGGGAAGCAGGCTCGAAGAGCTGAAAGGCCTAATTTAGCTCCTACTTTTTTCTGACCCAGTTGAACAAAACCTGATTCTCTGAAACAAGCATAACTGTAACAGATTTCTTTCTTTCAGACCCAGAGGGTGAAGCTGAGAACCGGGTAGAGCATGGTGCAATGGATGCGGTAAAGTTAATTCTCTTTGTGCCGTCTTTTCTACTGCGTTCAAAGGCTGTTTGTTCGACAAAAGCCTCAAAACAACAAATGATCATAAAATGATCAACCCCAGTTCTTGACAGGCGGTAACTTTAAAAGTGAACGCCCCACCAAGCTGAGGTCCATGCGCACAGGAATAAAGCGAAGGATGGATACTCAGTGTTTTAGCTATTAGGGGAGGCAGATAATTCTCTCAAACAGTTGCCGATTTTGTTTCAATTTCCTGACATTTTGGCACTTCGATTTGGGCCAGTTGTTTAAGACAATGGATGAGTTTGACGGGTTAGACACGGAGATGTTTCCGCTGTGAAGAGAGTCCGAGTCCAGTGACCATATACCAGGGGCTGACTTTAGGATCAACTATTAATTCAAGGCCTCTCTTAGCCTGCCACAGATAATATGGGTCGCATAGGATTCAGAACAAAGAAACAGACCATTTGACTCCACCAGACCAAAAGGGTGTTAAACTCAACCCAACATCCTTTTCAGACTAAATCTACCATTGTAACCCTCTATTAGCTTCTCTCTCAACTGCTTGATGAGCATCCGGTGGGGCACTTCAAAGAATTCTCCTGGCATCCCAGTCAATATTAATTCCCCAGCCGGTACCACTTCAGGGGAACAAAGACAACTATCTGGTCATTTATCCTGTTGCTGTTTGTGGAATCGTGCTGCATGTACTTTGGATGTCACCTCTCCCAATACACATCTCGAAAGAATCCTCATTGTCCAAGACACCCTGATGATCTGAGACTATCCTGACAACATGGCCATGTCAGCCTGGCTCAGTTAGGAGCAATCTGACCCCATGGGTCGGAAGGTAACAACCGAGCTGGTGAAAGCTGAAGCTGACACAAGTTCTGAGGAAGTGCTGCACTCAACAGGTAACCATCTTTCAGCTGAGCTACTGAAGCAAGGCCCCTTCTGCCCTATTCCGGGTTGGCATAAGTGTACCTGTGGTCCCTGTACTCTGAAGAAGGGCCCTGGCCAATCTTTATCTCCCAAGTAAACGATTGCCCTGCCATGATACGTTACGGTCTGTCGAATAGTAAACTGGATTAGATACCAAAGTTACAACAAGGCCTAAACTTCAAAATTACCTCCTTGGGTGTAAGGAACTTTGAGGCATGATAGATACTATAGAAACACAGAGTTTACATTTGAAACACAGTGCAAGAAGGACCTGTCTGACAAGGCTGTCTTCATTTTTTCACAGAATGAAGACAATGTTGACCAAGACCTCCAGGTACATAATTCACTGGGGTGAGGGAGGGTGGGGCAGGGAACATACTCAGGTTTGATTCAAGTGGCATACAGTGTAAAGTAAAATTAATCATAGCTTATTATTCCTGCTAACTGAGTTTATGATGCTGGGAGGAAGGAAAGTATTTTTTGATTCTTCCACGGGCAGCATGGTGGCTCAGTGGTTAGCGCTGGGACCCAGGTTCGATTCCACCCTCGCGTGACTGTCTGTGTGGAGTTTGCACCTTCTCCCCGTGTCTGCATGGGTTTCCTCTGGGTGCTCAGGTTTCCACCCACAGTCCAAATATGTACAGGCTAGGTGGGTTGGCCATGCTAAATTGCCTCATAGTGTGCCGTTTACGGTAAATGTAGGGTTACAGGGCTAGGGTGGGATGCTCTCGATGGGCTGAATAGCCTCTTTCTTCATAGTAGGGATCCTGTGATTATGGGCCAGCTTTTATTGCCCGTTTCTGATTGGCTTTGAGAAGGTGGGGCAGAGCATCCTTCTTGCTGCAGTCCCTGTACTGTGGGTTGACCCACAATGCCATTAGGGAGGGAATTCCAGGATTTTGCCTTAGCAACAGTGAAGGATCGGCGATATATTTCCAAGTCAGGATGGCGAGTGGCGCAGAGGAGAGCTTGCATATGGTATGTTCCCACGTACCTGCTGCCCTTGTCCTTCTAGATGGAAGTGCTCGTGTGTTTGGAAGCTGCCATCAGTGGAACTTTTGTGAGTTGCTGCAGTGCATCCTGTAGATGGTGCACATTGCTACTCCTGAGTTTCGGCGCAGGAGGGAGTGGATGTTGGCGGTCATGCAGGAGGTGCCAAACAAGTGGGGCTGCTTTGACCTGGATGGTACTAAGCTTCTTGCGTGGTTTTGTTTTATCTCTTGTGTGTTCCTCCACAAAGGTCCTGGAGATTGACTTTCAGCTCTTGGTGATTCCAACACAGTCTTGGAAAGTTAGCAACCGTAGCCATTCAGGGGAGCATCCAAGATTCCCAACCCAGAGATCTGAGCCAATTCAATCAGCTTCCCTCTGTTATCAACCAGATGCAATGCTATTCTGAGATGGACCTCCATCTATTAGGTTCTTGGTGGGTGGGGTGGGTTACACACCATCTCGTTTACTGAGGATTAAATGCTCCTGTGATGAGTCCTTTTCCTTATTTCTGAATTGTGATCATGTTTTTGCTCTGCTTTCAACCAGGACATTGCGGATCACTTAAAGGTCCTTCCGTTAACAGAGGATAATTTGCAAATGTTCAATATGGCGAGGAGAACTGAGATTCCCTGTAGTCAGAGACAATTCTCATGCATACGTTGCGACAGAGATTGGTGGAGGGAGGTACCAGAGAGGAAACAGGTAAGATTATTTTTAATATCTCCTGCAAATAATTGTCTACTTTTATTTACTATGAAGCTCAAAATGTTGATCAGGTGGGGAGGTTTGAGGGGAAGGGCGTAGGGAGGAGGCTTGAAGGGAGCTGAATGGTATGTCTCTGTGCTGTACATTCTGTGTAATTAGGCATTTCAGAAGAGTTTCTACCTTTCAGCGTTGTGTTTATTTCATTTTTAAATTAGCTGAATTGAGAACTGGGTTAGCAGCGATAATAAATCCAGTCTCCCACAGGTCTCAAGATGTCGTTACTGTAAAAGAAGATATGATGCGGTGCCGAGGGATCAGGAGTGGGGTCTTGCTGCGTACACTTGCCAAAACTGCAATCATTCTTTCAGGTTGGGTCTAACCACGGTATAATCCAGTTTCATACATTCAAACTGTAGGAGACATTAGCGGATAGCTTTTGCTCATTTCCACCAGTCTGCAGACTTTGGAGCATTGCCTGTTGTGAAATAATTTGGGAAACAATGCAGGCAAACTATCATTTGTGTCATCCTGGCACCTTCCATGGTTTGGAAGACTATTGGTCAGAATGCATTTCTGCCTTGGGAGGAGCCAGCAGGTCTTGTTTGACGTAGCTGAGGTGGGGATTTCCCATGGTGTGCCTCACAGTTTTCATCTTCTAAAGACAGTCTCAAAGCTGTCAGTGTTAAAGAGGTCTCACCCCCACCCCTGTCCTTTACTGCTTGGATGGAGAAGGGAGGTTAGTCACAGGAGACTCCAACCTGAAGTCTCTAATTTCCTGAGCTGACTACAATAGAAACCAATCCCTGCTGACCCCTGAGCCAATGGTCACTCTATCGGTTGTGAAAACCCCAGTGGATTTTAACTTAGTCGCTAGAGACCATGTTCTAGTCTCAAATTGGAGAGGCATTGAGCTAGTACCGAGTGAGTCAACCTTTCCTTCCCTTTGCTATTTAGGACCTGGGTTCCCCTACGTTCTGTATATTTAATGAAGAGTCCTATTAAGTTCCTCCCTCCAGAGAATTAGCTCGAACCTTCTTGCATCCCTCTGAAGTGTCAGTGTTCGATCAGGAGTGTCTCTGAATCGCAGGACAGTTGAGCCCCGATGTAGTGGAAACTGAGTTTCTGGAACATATTAGGTGTGGTTTTCTACAGCAGTATGTTGAAGAATCAACTGAAGTATAGGTTATTTTAGACCTTGTGTTTTTTCCCCCCTTTATCCATTCACGCGATGAGGACATCGCTGGCTAAGCCAGGGTCTATTGCCTATCCCTAATTGCCCAGAGGGCAGTTTAAGAGTCAACCCCATTGCTGGAGTCACATGTCACAGGCCTGGATCTGATCACATTACTCCATGACCACCAGCTGAAGAAGGACCTCCAGGACAGGTAACACCCAGCAATGACAACCAGCCCTCTACCCCTACACACCAGGTCTTGTTATCACATAGCCTGCCATTACACTTTCATTTATTCATTCACGGGATGAGGGCAACACTGGCCAGGCAACATTTATTGCCCATCCTTAATTGCCTAGCGGGCAGTTAAGAGTCAACCACATTGCTGTGGGACTGGAGTCACATTTAGGCCAGACCAGGTAGGGATAGTAGTTTCCTTCCCTGAAGAGCATCAGTGAACCAGATGGGTTTTTCCAGCAATCAACAATGGATTCACGGTCATCATTAGTTTCTTAATTCCAGATATTTATCAAATTCAAATTCCACCACCTGCTGTGGCAGGATTTGAACCCGGGTCCCCAGAATGGTTTCTGGATTAACAGCACAGCGATAATACAACTAGGCCATTGCCTCCCTTGTTATGTAACAAGGAAAGGATAATTAATAATCTTGTTGTGAAGGAATCTTTATGAAAGTGAAATAATTCAATCCGAAGCCAGGGTGTTAAATTTGAATGAGAGAAATAATGAAAGAATGAGGGGCAAATTGGCTGAAGTGGATTGGGAAAAAAAATATTAAAAGATATGATGGTCCATAGGCAATAGTTTTTAAAGAATTATTGAATGGTTTACAGCAACTGTACATTCCTTCAAAGTGTAAAAACACCCAAAAATGTTAGTCAACCTTGGCAAACAATGGAAGTGAATGAATGTAAAAGATTTAAAGCAAAGGTCTACAAAGTTGCCAGAAATAGTAGCAAGCCTGAGAAGTGGGAGGATTTTTGATTACAGCAAAGAAGACCAAGACGCTGATGAAGAAAGGGAGAATAGAATATAAATGAAAACCATAAAACAAAAACATACAAGCGAACTTCTGCAGGTATGTAAAAAGGAAACATTTAGTTAAAACAAATAGGGTTCCATTGAAGGCAAAGTCAAGAGAATTTATGCTGGGGAATAGAGAATCTAAGTGATTACATTCTGTTTATCTTCAGCGTAGAAAGTATAAGAAATCTCTCAGAATTAGAGGTCCAAAGGATTGGGGAAAATGAGGATTGAAAGGAATACGGTACCAGTAAGAAGGTTGTGTTTGATAAATTCCTGGGATTGAAGGTTGATAAGTCCCGAGCCCTGGGAGTTTGGTGAGTGGAGTCAGGTGATGAAGCCTCCAGGAATTTATCCTGAGTTGGCCAATGGTAACTCATGATCGTGTTGACTCTCTCCAACACTGGCAGGAGCTACGGACAGATGGGTGTTCCCGCGCCATGCTACAGATGCCGGAGTATTGTCCTTCCCATCCAAATCATTCCACCACAACGGAATCCATCCAGATTGGGAAACGGGCGTCAGAATTCACATGGCTGCTGTGCGGAGGATTGTTACAACCGGCAAGGTAACAAACTCTGTCTTATTTTAATAACCACTTTTTAAAATTTGGTCTTCCATGAGTTGTAGGTGTGACTGGCTGGGCCACTGTATCTTGTGCGTCCCTAGTTGCCCTTCAGAAGGAGATGGTGAGCTGCCTTCTTGAAGTGCTGCAGTCCTTGGAGTGTAGGGAGGGCAACGGTGCCATTAGCGAGCGAATTCCAGGATTTGAATTGGTGACGCAGAAGAAGAGATGATTATTTCCAAGTGGGAACGGCGAGTGATTTGGAAAGAAATTTGTGGGTGGTGTCTTCTTCCCTTCACCGTCTGGTGGTAAATGTTGTAGGTTTAGAAGCTGTCGTCAAGGTGAGCTGTGATGACTTGTTGCAGTGCATCTTGTAGATAGTCCACACTGCCTCTACTGAGGATCGGTGGTGAGGCTGGGGGAGTTTTGTAGGGGTGGTGCCAATGAAGCCGGCTGGATGGTGTCACGCTTCTTGAGTGTTGCTGGAGCTGCCCCCATCCAGGCAAGTGGGGCGTATTCCAACACGCTGTGCCTTGTAGATGGTGGACAGCATCAGGGGAGTCAGGAGGTGAATCACTTTCCATGGAATCCCCAGCCTCTGGCCATGCTCTTGTGGACACATTATATATACAGCTGGTCCGATTCCGTTTCTGGTCAATGGTAACAACCAGAATTTTGAGAGTGGGGGGGCTTCAGTGATTGTAGCACAAACAAAGGCCGGTGGTCACATTCTCTCCTGTTGAACATTGTGTGGCACAGATGTTACTTGCTTACAAGTTTCTTTCTTCAGCCTCAGTGTGATTCTGTGTGCTTTGTTTCAAATGGTTTGAAAACTATTTGCCCATCAGTGCTTTTCATTTTTGTTCTCAACCCAACAACCTGCATTCATATAGCACCTTTAATGTGGTAGTTCACAGGAACATTGCCTGACAATAGTTGACACTGAGCTGCAGTATTCAGATAGTGACTGCCTCTGACAAACTTATTGGATATTTTACAGAGGTAAGGTAATGGTGGCATTTGTATAGTAAAGCTCTGTTCTGCAACCAGTCACAGTGTTTTATTTTTCTGTTTTCTCCATACTGACTGGAAAAGGCCCAGTTTTCCTCTCAAAACTCCAAAGGTAGACCTTGAGTTGCAGTTAAGCTTGTGTAGCCAGGGATTGCAGTCTCCCCAAAGCCTGCCCATTATCTACAAGGCAAAGTCAGGAGTGTGATAGAATACTCCTCACTTGCCTGGATGGGGGCAGCTCCAACCACACACAAGAAGCTTGACACTGCCCAGGACAAAGCAACAAACTTGATCGGCACCTCACCTTAAATGTTCAATTCCTCCATCACTGGTCACTGTGACAACTTACGTGTTACCCACAGGATGCACTATTGAGATTGCTAAGCCTGCTTCAATAGCATTTTCTTATATTTGCAACTACTAGAAGGTCAAGGGGAAGAGATACATGGGAAGACCACTGTCTGGAAGTTTCTGTTCAGGCCACTCACTATTGCAATTTTGGAATTAAATTTGTCATCCTTTCACTGCTGGTGGGTCAAAATCCTGCAGCTTCCTTCCCAACAACACTGGGGCTGTCGCTGCAACACAGGACTGCACAGGTTTAAGAAGTTGGCTCAGCACACCTTCCTAAGTGTAATTAACCCTGACCTAACTAGCAACATCCTGAGATTTTTTTTTTAGCAATGTCTTGTACATATGAGCAAAACAGCAGTTTGGAAAGATCGAAGCTGTTCTGATTGTGACTTCAATTCACTTTCTTAGCCACACCAATGCCCTTGTTAGACAGGAATCTACCGACTTCTGCCTTAAGATTATCCAACGACCCCGCCTCTTCTGCTGTTCCAAACAGCCTCAAACCTCAGGGAGAGGAAATTTCTCCTCATCTCCACCTTGTGTTGTAGTTCTGATCTCTTCTCTCAAGGGAAGCATCCTTTCTGTATCCACCCTATCAACTCCCCTTGAGGTCTTGGATACTTCAAAAAAGATCAACGCTCATTCATCTGAAGTCCAATAAACACTGACCCAGTCTGTTCAGCCTTTCCCTACAAGATCACCCCCTCATCCCAAGAACCTGTCACATGGACATTCTCTGAACTGCTTCTAAAGCAGTTGGGTCCATTCTTAAATAGGGAGCCCAGTACTGCACACCATTGCGAGATTTCCTCCGTAAGAATTAATTTCTTGTCAAGATCATAGAATCATAGAATCCCTACAATGCAGAACCAGGCCATTCAGCCCATCGAGTCCACACTGGCCCTCCAAGGAGCATCCCAACCCTATCCCTGTTACCCTACATTTCCCGTGGTGAATCCACCTAGCCTGGACATCTTTGGACTGTGAGAAAGCCAGAGCAGCTGGTTGATAACTCAACTTTTAAAAAATATCACATTGAGATTCAACTAAATACCTAATTATCTATCTTGACAGCACTTCCAATTCCCAAATGGCCATTCAGCTTCTCTCAAATTAAACATATCTTTTGGCAGCCAACACTGAGATGTCATTCCAGCTCTCAAAATGTCAAGACCTCATTGCTCAAGGAGACAAAACGATTGAGGCCTCCCCTCCTCTTCAATGCTAGTTTTAAAAGGTGGCTTTGAGTTAATATTCCATAATAACAAAGAATTCCCTTGCCTCTTGTAGAACCCTATGTTCCTGGTACACACTGTGTTCATCCTAGGACACGGCAAGTACGCGGTTTACCCAAAGTGCTGTGTTCCAGCCAGAACCACGAGTCTACTGGCTCTACTGTGGCCAGCTGTATCAGCCAGGGCTCCTCAATGGAGTGCGACATTGAAGAAATCATACAGGAGGATCTGAGGGCAATCCCAGAGGAAGATGAAGATGAAGATGAATGAATTGCATGAGCTGTAGCTCCTCCACAGGAACCATCTTGTCCCTTGCAATCCATGATGAGGATGAGCCGAGAATGAATGCACAGTGGAATTGGGAGACATTCCCGTTTTGAATGTTGGAACTCGGGTGGAGAGGACTGACTGTCTGCAGGCCATTGTAAAGCCTGAATAGTCTGTAGGGTTTTGGTATTTTGTTCATGAGAGCATTCTTGCTTTGAACTGTTTATCCTTTGCAGGAATCATTTCGTTAAACAGTCTCCCAAATATTAGTTGCTTTCACGACTATTTTTTGTTTTTAAATGTTATGTCTAAAAGGAAATCATGCATTAAACATCATAGTGTAGGAAGATAAGGATTGAAATGAAAACCTAAGAAACAGGAGCAGGAAGAGGCACACAACCCTTCCAACCTATTTTACCATTTAATAAGATCATGGCTGATCTGTATTGACTCCATCTTCCCGCTCTAACATCTTTGTCCCTCCTTAACTGCTCAAAAGTCTACAAATCTCAATCTTGTGTAAATTCAATAACTGAGTATTTACAATCCTTTAGCTTAGAGCATTCTGAAGATTCATAGTCCTTTGTTTGAAACTATTCCTATCATAAAGGTTGACACAATATAGTGAAATGAGTGGTAAAAGTTGAAGAAGTTCAGTACATATCTGTAAAGAATCTGAACTTCAGGCATGGGTTTTGCTTCCCAAGAGTTAATTCCTTCTCAAGAACTCAAAAGCAAAATTTCCCAAAGCATCATAACTAGATTGAAGCGAATATCTAATTAGAACATAGAACATAGAACATTACAGCGCAGTACAGGCCCGTTGGCCCTCGATGTTGCGCAGACCTGTGAAACCAATCTGAAGCCCATCTAACCTACACTATTCCATTATCATCCATATGTTTATCCAATGACCATTTAAATGCCCTTAAAGTTGGCGAGTCTACTACTGTTGCAGGCAGGGCATTCCACACCTTTACTACTCTCCGAGTAAAGAACCTATCTCTGACATCTGTCCTATATCTGTCACCCCTCAATTTAAAGCTACGTCCCCTCATGCTAGCCGTCACCATCCGAGGAAAAAGGCTCTCACTGTACGCCCTATCTAATCCTCTGATCATCTTGTATGTCTCTATTAAGTCACCTCTTAACCTTCTTCTCTTTAATGAAAACAGCCTCAAGTCCCTCAGTCTTTCCTCATAAGACCTTCCCTCCATACCAGGCAACATCCTGGTAAATCTCCTCTGCACCCTTTCCAACGCTTCCACATCCTTCCTATAATGCGGTGACCGGAACTGTACGCAATACTCCAAGTGCGGCCGCACCAGAGTTTTGTACAGCTGCAACATGACCTCACGGCTCCGAAACTCAATCCCTCTATCAACTAACTTGACCAATTTCAGGAGACAGGGACAAGTTCTGCTTTTACATTCAGATTAGAGATTGGTTCACCTTTAAGTAGAGACACACAGCAAAGCAAAGGAGTAGAAATGTCTGATATTCATTGTGTTGCTAATACTGATCCCGTCATCCTAATGGAGGAAGCCATGGAAAACATTGTTGTGTCGCGAGGTTGTTGACTCACTCGCCGAGCTGGTTTGTTCTCGTTCAGACGTTTCGTCACCATGCTAGGTGACATCATCAGTGGACCCTCCAACAAAGTGATGTTATTCTACTCTGCTTGGAATTTATACTGTCCAGTTCATTACGGTGCGTTGTGTCATTTCTGGTTTTGTTCTGTATGGGTTTGTATATGGGGTCCAATTCTGTATGTTTGTTGATTGCAATATGGGTTGAGAACCATGCCTCTAGGAATTTCCGTGTGTGTCTATGTTTGGCTTGGGCTTCTATGGTTACCTTGTCCCAGTTAAACTGATGGCCTTCATTGTCTGAGTGTACTGATATTAAGGAAAGTTCGTTGTGCCGTTTTGCTGCTAGCTGATGTTCATGTATTCTGATGCTAGTTTCCTTCCTGTCTGTCCAATGTAATGTTTCTGGCAGTCGTTGTTTAACTGGGACAAGGTAACCATAGAAGCCCAAGCCAAACATAGACACACACGGGAATTCCTAGGGGCATGGTTCTCAACCCATATTGCAATCAACAAACATACAGAATTGGACCCCATATACAAACCCATACAGAACAAAACCAGAAATGACACTACAGTATAAATTGCAAGTGGAGTAGAACAACATCACTTCATCAGAAGCTCCACTGATGATGTTACCTAGCACGGTGATGAAACGTCTGAACAAAAACAAGCCAGCTCAGTGAGCAAGTCAACAACCTCACCCACACTCGAACTACAGATCTTTGCCAAAACTTTAAATTGCTGTGTAGCATATACCTACACAATAAACAGGTTCACAAAATCGGCTCACCACTACCTTCCTGAGGGTAACTGGTGATGGGCAATAGATGTCGACCTAGCCAGAGACATCCCATGAATCGAAAATAAAATCTAAGCTGGCCCCACAACCAGCTCGATTCCTATAGCTTAATGGGATATTATTTACAAAGCTCACTCAACCTTCAGGCTGGCTAGAGAAGATCCTGTCTTGTTAGTGTTAAACATTTACTTAGGAAGTTGTCCATTGGGAACTGTAGCAAGTTCTGGCTCTTTTATGAAAATAATGAAGATGTTTGAGAGTAGACTTAAAGAAGATCCACCCTCCACTATTTTCTTCCCTTCTTTCATTCTCTCGTCCCTCTTTCCCCCTCTCTTAATCTTTTAGCCCCCTTTCCCTCTATCCATTTCCATGACCCCTACCCCTCTCACTTCTGTCTGTCTCTCTCTCTCTCATCCCTCTCTCTCTCTATACTTTTTCTTCCTCTCTCTCCTCACCAACACTTTCTTCTTCTCTGCCCCCTCTTTCTTCCTCCTATCTCGACCCCTTAGCCTCTCTTTCCAACTTCCCCTCCTCTCCCCTACTTTCCCTCCCCGTCTCCCCTTCAACCCCTCTGCTGTCTTGCCACTCTATTCTCTTTCTCCTTCCTCTTCCTGCCTTCCCACCTTAACCCCCACTTCCCCCTCTCTCTTGTGTCTACCACTCTGTCACATCTCCCACTTTGACCCTTTGTTTCCTCACCCTCTCTCGTCCCTTCTCCCCATTCCCCCCTTCTCTTACCCACCCCCCCATTCCTATTAAGCAGTACTGCCACTGGCCACAATGCGGTGCTACTGAGCACCCCGAGGAGCGAGAGTTCAGGCTCAACCTCAGCCAGAAAGGTAGAACTAGGTTTGAAGCTAATTAATAACAAATATTTTTATTTTTAAAAAAGCTGTCTTATAAAAAGAAAGAGGCATGTTGAGTTTCCTGCCTATTATCATTGTCCAGAGTGGATTTGAGCTAATCCGCATTCTGCAGCACCTCATAAGGATAAAAGCTACATTAGGCCTCAAAATGTGAAGTTACATGATTAATTTTTCATTTTTGCTTTTGTGCCTTTTTTTGTGACTTGGTACCATTTTACAGTTTGTACCTTGGAAACCAAAGGTTTCGTTCTGTTGCTTAATGACTCAGTCTCTAACTGGCAATAAAAACATTGATTGCCAACAATTTCTTTTGATATCTGTTTGTTTTGGGGTATTCCTTCATTGTAAGAATGTGGGATCCATTATTTCTGAGATAGTAGGAACTGCAGATGCTGGAGGATCTGAGAGAACATGGTATAGAGCTGGATGAACACAGCAGGCCAAGCAGCATCAGAGGAGCAGGAAGGCTGACGTTTTGGGCCTAGACCCTTCTTCTGATGAAGGGTCCCGACCCGAAGCGTCAGCTTTGCTGCTCCTCTGATGCTGCTTGGCCTCCTGTGTTCATCCAGCTCTACTCCATTATTCTGAGGTGGGTGTTACAATATTATAGAGTCATGGAATCATACAGCATGGAAACAGACCCTTCAGCCCAACCAGTCCACGCCAAAAATAATTCCAAACTAAACTAGTCCCAAACTAAACTAGTCCCACTTGCCTGCACTTGGCCCATATCCCTCCAAACCTTTCCTATTTCTGTACTTATCCAAATTCCTTTTAAACATTATCACTGTGCCCCATCCACCACTTCCTCTGGAGGTTCATTCCACACACGAACCACCCACTGTGTAAAGAAAAAAATTTCCCCTCATGTCTTTTTTAAACCCCTCTCCTCTCACCTTAAAAAGGTCTCCCCTAATCTTGAAATCCCCCATCCTAAGGAAAAGCTACCTACCTTCCACCTAATCTATACTGCTTCATGATTTTATAAACCTTAATGAGGTCACCTCTGAACCTCCTAGTTCCAGTGAAAAAGGCCCCAGCCTATCCAGCCTCCCCTTATAACTCAAACCCTCCATACCTGGCAACATCCTGGTAAATCTCTTCTGAAGCCTCTCTAGCTTAATAATATAGAATAAATGAATATGGGATGGTTGCTAGTTCCCTCACCAGTCAATTAACCTGCAGGTTGAAGCCATGATTGTGTTGTGCTGCTAAAGAATACTTATGATGGGGAGGTGCCGGTGTGGGACTGGGGTGGACAAGGTCAGAAGTCACATGGCACCAGGTTGTAGTCCAACAGTCTTATTTGAGATCACGTGGTTTCGAAGCGCTGCTCCTTCGACAGGTGAAGTGAATATTTACAGAGCTTTCAGAAGTAAGGTAAGCATTAATTTTATTTGAGAACCATCTCATGATGCCTTCTTACAAGGCAGCAGGAGAAAGAGCAAGATCTTGAGATGCTGCATCATGTCGTGCGACAATATCTACTGGTCTGATTGATGTATTGCAGAGTCGAATGTAACTCCTTATGTTACAGGTGAGGCAACCTCTTTATATACAAATCCGGGAAGACATTTTCCTGGAGGTAGTAGGTGAATTCCTGCCATCCCCTGCCCGCCCACCCCAGTTGAACGCCCTTCCCTGATTCCCCATCCAACATGTCAAACCTCACTTACACAACATTAAACCATATAGCAGCAGAAGTAGTCCATTCAGCCCATTGACAATGCTCTGCCATTCAATCCTCAACTCCACTTTCCTGCTTTTCCCTATAACCCTTGATTCCCTTCCTGATTAAAAACCTTTCTCAGTCTTGAATGTACTTAATGAACCAGCCTCGACAGACCTCTGCGATAAAAGATTCCACAGATCCACTATCCTTGATGAAATAAATTTCTCTCCATTTCTGTCTTAATAGGGTGACCCATTATTCAGAGATTCTGCTGTCTCGTCTCAGACTCTCCAACATGGGGAAAACAACCTGTCCACATCTACACTGTGAAGCCCCCTAAGAATCTTATATGTTTCAACAAGGTCGCCTCTCGGTCTTCTAAATTCTGATGAGTACAGGCTCAAGTTCCTCAACGCCTCCTCATAATAGAGTCCCTCCATACCCAGGATCAGCCAAATGAACCTGCACTGGACTGCTTGCAAAGCCAGTATATCTTTCCTCAGATGAGATCCTGAAACTGTTCACAGTATTCCAGCCGTGGTCCAACTCGTGCCTTCTATAGATTCAGTAAGTCCTCCAACTTTTACTCTTTATTCAACTATGAAATAAAGGCCAAAATTCCATTTGCCTTCCCTACAACCCATAGAATCCCTACAGTGTGGAAGTAGCTCATTTGGCCCATTGAGTCCATATTAACCCTCCAAACAGCATCCCACCGTATCCCTGTACCCCTGTATTTCCCGTGGCTAACCCAACTGAACTGCACACTGTGGGGCAGTTTAGCATGGCCAATCCATCTAACCTGCACATCTCTGAACTCCATTTAAATAATATTCAGCTCCTCTATTCTTCCTGCCAACATTATAATACATTTGCCAAGTTTTTGCAAGCTCACTTCACCTGCAGAATCTCAGGGTCACCTCACCGCTTGCCTTCCCGTCTATTTTGTGTCATCTGCAAACTTGTCTACAGTAGATTCACTTCTGTCGTCCAAGTCATCAACATATATTTGAAATAACTGTTGTCCAGCATTGATCCCTGCAGCACTCCACTGGTTAAAAATTGCCATCATGAAAACAACCATCTTATCCCAAATCTATGTCTTCCTTCCATTTGTTAGTCAATCCTCCATTCATGCCAATACAGAACTCTTGATCAGCTCACCGGGTGATAGCTCACCCAGCCAAATAGTCTGATATCCTCACAGCCAGCTAGCAAAAAGTGTCGGAAGAAAGTCTTTAAAAACAAGCTGTCTAATGGCCCTTGGGTTGCTCGGAATCATTGAGCAGCTCTATCGTATCTTGGACCTTGTTATGATGGTACAGAATATTTTTGAAGCCTCCTGAGGTAAGGAAAACATTCATTAAGAAGCATCTTAACGTGCTTTCATTTTCCACGGGGCTGCAGCAGATTAAGATCATGTGGTTACATTAGAATCATTACAGCACAGAAGGCCAGTCGGTGTATCATGACTGTACTGGTTATAGTATCCAGTGCCAATCTCCTGCCTTTCCACCATGACCCTGCACACCATTCATAACCAAATAACCATCCAATGCCCTGTGGAATGTCTCTATTGAACCTGCCCCACCTGATATCCAGCGCTGTGCATTCCAGACCTTAACTACTCACCGTGTGAAAAAGTCTTTGACCTCACATCGCTCTTGCTTTGTTTGTACAGTGTTTCGAATCTGTGCCCTTTTGTTCATTTCCCTTTTACGAGCAGGAACAGCTTAACACTATCTCCTCTGTCCATCCAGCTGATGATTTTGAAAACCTCCATCAGATCTCAGCTCAGTGCAGGGGGACCAGTCCCAACTTCTTCCAATCTATCTTCATGCCTGAACTTTCTCACTCATGGAACCATCCTGGTAAATCATTTCCACACTCTCTCCAATGCATTCACATCTTTCCCATTACGTGGCACCCACATGTATCCAGAAATCTAACGAATGTATTATATAAGGTCAACGTCCCCTCCTTCCTCTTGTACGCTATGCCCTTGTTAATGCAGCCAAGAACACTGTATGCTTCATTAACTGCTTTCTCCTGCCACTTTCAATGAACTGTGCATATGTACACACAGGTTCCAGAAGTAGAGCTTTTCTTGATACAGTGGTAGTGTCCAGGAGACCTGCCCCAGAGGTGAGTAATAATGTTTCCAAACGCGTTGACCTAAAATATGCATACACAGGCTACTCTGCTCCAGCACCCTCTTTAGAAATATACACCTTATTTTATATTGTCTTTGAATGTTCTTCTGGCCAAAGTGCATCACCTCACACTTCTCTTCATCAAACCTCATCTGCCACCTACCCATCCCCATCCACCAACTTGTCAATGTCCTCTTGGAGTCCCACATTATCCTCCTCACTGTTTACAATTCTTCCATGTTTTAGTGTCATCTGCAAACTTGGAAGTGACATTTAGGTTAGATACTTCCTGATGAGATCACCTATCCTATCACAAAGTCAGACTTAGCATCTTGCATTACAGTGAACAGCACAGAAAGAGGCCATACTGCCCATCACGTCCTTGCCAGCTCTCTGCCAGCAGCACCTCATCTCGTCCCATTTCACCAGCTTTCTCCCAGTGATCCTGAAAATGATTGCCCCTTGTGCAATTTTAATTTGAAGGCCTCAATTGAATCTTCCTCTCAAGACCGTGCATTCCTGTTTGTAATCACACAGGCTGTGGAAAATGGTTTGTCGTCATGATGTTGGGTGGCCATGCTAAATTGCCCCATAGTGAGCAGGGATATGAAAGCTAGCTGGATTAACACTGTGAAATGCAGGGTTGCAGGGAGGTGGGACTGGGTGGGATGCTATTTGGAGGATTGGTGTGGACTTGATGAGCCAAATGGCCTGTGGTGATTATGTGATCTAAGCTGTTGGCTATTTGGTTAATATTGCCACAAATTGCTGTTCTCTGGTTCTCAGCCTTCCACATGTATACTTTCACAGCTGACAATTTTACTTGATCTCACAAAGGGGCCTGCATTTCCATTATCTCCTGCAGGTGGAAGATAGTTACCCCAGAACTGACTGCTGAATTTCTAATTGTTAAAATTTGTTCAGAGTTAGAATGTCTTTTTCCCTTCAAAGCTTGCATGAGAGTTTTGGAACAAGCTGAACAGCCATGGGTACGGACAAATTTCGAGATGTTTATCTCATAAGAATTTAGTTGTGAATGTTAAAGTTGATGATCATTTAATTGTTCTCCCTGTTCTGGGCCCAATAATGCAAATGTTTAGCTTTTTGTGTTGATGTAACTTATTACTGTTGAGCTGGTCATGTGTTCTCATTTTTTATTTCTCTTAAGGTCATAAATCTTTAAAGCAGGCGAACACTTTTGACTACTTGACACAGTGCCCACCTGGAATTAATCAAACAGTGATGCTTTAGCTTATTGTGTGTGTTTTGTGTACAACACTCGCTCCAGTGAATATTCCATGGCGCCCAGAAGACTACAAGTTCATGAGGGAGGAGACAAAGAGGGTTGGCTATTAATTACCAAGATGAAGGGCTAAGATATGAGTCTGTTTATTTTTATCCCAGCACGTGAGTTAACTCTTGCTCCGTGCTAAAAATTACTGCCCAGGTGCCTTGTGTTTTGTCTGCCAACTCAGGAGTTTGAAAAGATGCTGGTTTTTGAGTTAATCCAAACCATGTCAAAGTTGACTTAATGCTCAGTTATGCTTGTGCAGACGTTAAGCCAGATGAAGGAGCAATGAAGGTGCTAGAAAATGGGCAAGTTACCAAACATGAAGAGGAAAAGGACAGGTTTTTCATGTCAAATGATCTGACAAGTTGGAGCAGTGGGGAAAGAGACTGTCCGATGTGGCCACCAACCCGACGGACCCCAGGGAGCTCAGATTTCGTTGTGTGAGGGGAGAGGGTTTTTAGTTGTCACAGTCTGGAAGGGGTTGTCTGAAAGGGCAGAGGAAACAAATTCAGTCATAGAGCTGTACAGCACAGAAACAGACCCTTCAGTCCAACTCATCCACACCAACCAGATATCGGGCTGGGTGATGGACTATTGCTGGATTATCGCTGGACTGTCAATCCAGAGACCCACATAATGTTCTGGGGACATGGGTTCAAATCCTACCACGGCAAATGGTGAAATTTGAATTAAATAAAATATCTGGAATTAACAGTCTAATGATGACCATGAATCCATTGTTGCTTGTTGGGAAAAATCCATCTGGTTCACTAATGTCCTTGAGGGAAGGAAACTGCCATCCTTACCTGGTCTGGCCTACATGTGACTCCAGCAATGTGGTTGACTCTGAACTGCCTTCTGGGCAATTAGGGATGGGCAGTAAATGTTGCCTGGGCAGCAATGCCCTCATCCCGTTAATGAATAAAATAACAAAAAAAAATCCCACTCTGACCTAGTCCCATTTGCCAGCATTTGGCCCATATCCCTCTAAACCCTTCCTATTCATATACCCATCCAGATGCCTTTTAAATGGTGTAATTGTTCCAGCGTCCACCACTTCCTCTGGCAGCTCATTCCATACACGCACCACCCTCTGCGTGAAAAGCTACCATTCAGGTCCTTTTTAAATCTTAAAAATTAAGGTTTAAACCTTAAGCCTATGCCCTTTAGTTTTGGACCCCCCTACTGTAGGACAAAGACCTTGGCTATTCACCCTATCCATGCCCCTCATAATTTTATAAATCTCTATGAAGGTCATCCCTCACCCTCCGACCCTCCAGGGAAAAATAAACCCAGCCTATTCAGCCTTTCCCTATAACTCAAACCCTCCAATCCTGGCAACATTCTTTCCTGGACTCTCTCAAGTTTAACAACATCTTTCCTATAGAAGAGTGATCTATTTTACTGACCATGCCTCCTCTATTCACATTCAAATCATTTTGATAAAATGACGTAAAGCAGTGGACCCAGCACCGCTTCCTGGGGCACGCTGCTGGTCACAGGCCTCCAGTCTGAAAAGTAACCCTCTACCACTACCCTCTGTCTTCTACCTTCAAGCCAATTTTGTATACAATAGAGATAACAAGGCGTGGGTCTGGATAAACACAGCAGGCCGAGCAGCATCATAGGAGCAGGAAAACTTATCTTTGTATGCAATAGGCTAGCTCCCCCGGATCCCATGTGATCTCACCTTACTAACCAGTCTACCATGCAAAAGCTTGTCAAACACTTTACTCAAGTCCATATAGACAACATTTACCGCTCTGCCTTCAATCTTCTTTGTCACCTCTTCAAAAAACTCAATCAAGTTAGTGAAACATGATTCCCAAGTACAAAGTCATGTTGACTATCCTTAATCAGCCCTTGCCTTTCCAAATGAATGCAAATACTCTCCCTCAGAATCCCCTCCAACAATATACCCACCACCGAGTCAGGCTCACAGGTCTATAGTTCCCTAGCTTTTCCTTACAGCCTTTCCTAAATAATGGCACCACATTAGCCAATCTTCAGTCTTCTGGCACCTCACCCATGGCTATCGATGATAAAAGACAACTCCGCTAGGGGCCTAGCAATCACTTTGCCAGCTTCCCAAAGAGTTCTGGGAAATACCTGATCAGGATCAGACCAGACGCAAGCGTTGAAAAATGTGAAGGAGTAAAGCAATGGGGAAGAGCATGGGGAGCAAGACCAATTGGACATCTGGACTGAAGAGCCATCATAGGCATGATGGGCCAAATGGTCATTCCAATTTGATCAACATGTCACATAGTTGTACCTGCTTACTCTTGGCCTTTAAAACTTCTTAAAAAGGATCACGATCTTCAGGATGTGGAACCTTTTTTTTGGTCTGAGTTTACAGACTGACACTCAAGTAGGCCATTCAGCCCTTTGAGCCTGGTCTGTACCATTCAGTACAACCATAGCTGACCATACACATACACCATTCCTTTATGTCATTGACAGATGTTTAAGTACCAACTAGCTTTGCACTGAGTTCCCACAGCTCTTCTGGAATAGAGAATCACAAACATTCACTGCCCACTGAGTTCAAAACAAAACTCTCTGTCTCAGTTCTTAGTGGCTTCTGCTTTAATTTGAAATTGTGCCCCACATCTACCCTGTCTATCCCTTTTAATTATTTTGTAGCTTGTAACGTGATTACCTCTCATTCTTTGAAATGAAAGAATACTGGCTCAGTTTGCCTCAATCTCTCTGTATAGGACCGTCCCACCATCCTGGGAACAAGCCTGGGGAAACCTTCATTGCACTCTCACTGTGAAATAATAGGGAAAGAGACCAAAATGGCACACTGCAGTCCAGTTGTGGTCTCACCAAGGTTGTATATAAATGAACCAAGACTCCATTCTCCTGTATTCAAAACCTCTTGCGATAAAGGAATATGCACTGTTAGCCTCAGGACCATTTTAACTTTATTGGCTTGGTGCATTAACTATGGCTCTTCCACTGAGGATCTCTACCTGCCAATGGGGATCTTCTTGATCGATTAGGCTTCTGAAAAAGTTGTTTGGGCCTTCAAATATGATCCTAACTGTGGCTGGAGTGGGAAGCCGTTGTGGGGGTAAGACGCTCTCCTTGTAGGTCTTCAGGAGCCCAACCTCAAAGGAAAGTACAAATGTCCCTTTGCCCCAAGACATTGTGTGTGTACGCGCGTGTGGGCACGCCCAGGTTATCTGACTGATAAACACGTTGCTGCTGAATCAGATCCCACTCTCCACCAGAGGCCCAGGGATCAGGAACAAATTATGTCTAAATTTGTACTTGTTCCATCATGCTTTAAACTTTCATTTCTTTTTAAAAATAAAAGACTGTAATTAACTTATTCCGAGATGTTACTACACACCTCTTCAGTAAATGGGCCTTGAACCCAGGCCCTCTGGGACAGAAGTAAAGATACTACCTCTGCACCATAAGAGCCTACCCAGTCTCTTTACAGATATTTTGTAAATCAATCTGTTCAGAGATTTTATTATCTCTGGAGCAGATGGGACTTCAACTAGATCCCCTGGATCAGATGTGGGGGCACTACCACTGCATCACAGGAGTCCTCCCAATCTCTTTATTGGGTAAAGTCACCATAGTCACAGATGGCCATAGGGGAGAGACAGAGAGAAAGAGAATTGGTGGCAGTTTAACCTGCAGGTTACCACTCCTCAGGTGAGGTGAGAGGTTGAGCAGGAGAACCCTTCATGGGAACCTCATCTGGTGTGAGAATTGAACCCACACTGTTGGTATCACTCTGCATTGCAAACCAGCCAGCTGAACTAACTGACTCATTTCCTCCTCATAGCCTCTTTAGTTATTTTAAAAAAAAGATCAACATGACTTGTTCTGACACATCTCCTTAACAGGTAGAACTTGAAGTGGAGTTATTTACCCCAGAGGCATCGGCTCTGCAACTACACCACAAGAACACCCTACACCCACAGCCTCGAGCTTTGTCTAAAACAAAACACTCTTCTTTTTATTAAAATTATTTTAAGGTTACATGCACAGTCCTTTGAAAACCAAAGTTGAATTTTGTTAAGTTGGTAACAATACGATGAGTGGACAGTCCGTTAAAACATTATTGTTAACATTAATATTGCCTCTGGTCACAGATTTAAGTATGGCGTTTGATACAGTTCCCCATGGTAGGCTCATGCAGAAGGTAAGGAGGCATGGGATAGAGGGAAATGTGGCAGATTGGATTCAGAATTAGCTGACCCGTAGAAGACAAAAGGTGGTAATGGACAGAAAATATTCAACATGGTGCTCAGTTACAAGTGGTGTACCACAAGGATCTGCCCTGGGTCCTCTTCTATTTGTGATTTTTGTAAATGATTTGGATGAAGGAGTGGAAGGGTGGATTAGCAAGTTCGCGGATGACACGAAGGTGAGTCGCGTTGTGGTCAGTGCGGAAGGCTGTTCTAGGTTACAAAGGGACATTGATAGGATGCAGAGCTGGGCTGAGAAGTGGCAGATGGGGTTTAACCCTGAAAAGTGTGAGGTGATTCATTTTGGAAGGATAACCTTGAAAGCAGAATACAGGGTTAATGCAAAGATTCTTGGCAGTGTGGAGGAGCAGAGGGATTTTGGGGTTCATGTCCACAGTACCCTGAAAGTTGCCACCCAGGTGGATAGAGTTGTTAAGAAGGCGTAGGGTGTGTTAGCTTTCATTAATAGAGGGATTGAGTTCAAGAGCTGTGAAGTTATGCTCCAGCTATTCGAAAGCCTGGTTCAGCCACATCAGGAGAATTATGTCCAGTTCTGGTTGCCTCATTACGGGAAAGATGTGGAGGCATTGGAAAAGGTGCAGAGGAGATTTACCAGGATGTTGCCTGGAGTGGAGGGAAGATCTTATAAGGAGAGGTTGAGAGAGCTAGAGCTTTTCTCTTTAGAACGACAAAGGATGAGAGGTGACTTGATAGAGGTGTACAAGATGATCAGAGGTATAGATAGAGTGGATAGCCAGAGACTTTTTCCTGGGGTAGAGGTAGCTATTACGAGGGGGCATAGTTTTAAAGTGAGTGGAGGTAGATACAGGGGAGATGTCAGAGGTAGGTTCTTTACTCAGAGAGTGGTCGGGACGTGGAATGCACTGCCGGAGAGGGTAGTGGAGTCGACCTTATTAGGGACATTTAAGCGGCTATTAGACAGGCATATCGATGATAGTATAAGGTAGGGGTGGAGGTTAGATAGACTTTAGGATTAGGGTAAAAGTTCGGCACAACATCGTGGGCCGAAGGGCTGTACTGTGCTGTACTGTTCTATGTTCTATGTTCTTTAACCTCTAAACATATTAGCAAATACTATATGCATGCTGTCCCTACAAGGAGACCCACATATGTTTATGATAATAGATAACAAGGTGTGGAGCTGGATGAACACAGCAGGCCAGGCAGCATCAGAGGGGCAGGAAAGCTGATGTTTCGGGTCTGGACCCTTCTTCAGAAAGTGGACGAGAGGAAGGGTGCTTTGAAATAAATAAAGGGGGAGGCAATGATAGAAGGTGGATAGTGGAGCCGATAGGTGGGAGAGAAGATGGACAGGTCATGTAGACGGGGATGAAGCTAGTACAGGTGAGTGTAGGTAGGGAGTTGCAATGGGGGTTGCGATGGGGGTTGGTCAGTGAGGAGGGAGGGGCGGGTAGGTGGGAGGGAAGACGGACAGGTCAAGGAGGCGGGGATAAGAGGGAGGGCTGGTCTTGGGATGAGGTCAGGCTTGGGGAGATTTTGAAGCTAGTAAAGTCCCCATTGAGACCATTGGGCTGCAGGGTTCTCAAGCAGAATATGAGGTACAGTTCCTCCAGCCTTCAGGTGGCATCATTGTGGCACTGGAGGAGGCCCAGGATGGACATGGCATCCAGGGAGTGGGAGGGGGAGTTGAAGTGGTTCGCGACTGGGAGGTGTTGTCGTTTGTCACGAACCGAGCGTAGGTGCTCCACAAAGCGGTCTCTGAGCCTCCGCTTGGTTTCCCCGATGTAGAGGAGGCCACATTGGGAACAGCGGATACAATATACCACATTAGCGGATCTGCAGGTCAACATCTGTTTAATGTGGAAGGTTTTCTTGGGGCCTGGGATGGCGGTGACGGGGGAGGTGTGGGGGCAGGTGTAGCACTTCCTGCGGTTACAGGGAAAAGTGCCGGGTGTGGTGGGACTAGTGGGGAGTGTGGAGTGGACGAGGAAGTCATGGAGAGAGTGGTCCCTCCAGAAGGCAGATAAGGGTGGGGAGGGAAATATCCTTGGTAGAGGGTCAGATTGCAGGTGGCGGAAGTGGTGGAGAATGATGCGTTGATTCCGGAGGTTAATGGGGTGATAAGTGAGGACAAGGGGAATTCTGTCTTTACTTTTACTGTGGGAAGGGGGAGTGAGGGCTGAGGTGCGGGAAATGCAAGAGATCCAGTCGAGAACATTTTCGACCACTGTGGGGTAAATTTGTGGTCCTTGAAAAACGAGGACATCCGGGATGTCTGGGAGTGGAACGCCTGATCTTGGGAGCAGATGCGGCAGAGGCGTAAGAATTGGGAATAGGGGATCACGTCCTTGCAGGAAGATGGGTGAGAGGAGGTGTAGTCTAGGTAGCTGTGGGAGTTGGTAGGCTTGAAATGGATATCAGTTTCCAGGTGGTTGCCAGAAATGGAGACAGAAAGGTCCAGGAAGGAGAGAGAGGTATCGGAGATGATCCAGGTGAACTTGAGGTTTGGGGGTGGAAGGTGTTATTAAAGTGAATGAACTGTTCGAGCCCCTCATGGAAGCACAAGATGGAGCTGATACAGTCATCGATGTAACGGAGGAAGAGGTGGGGAATAGTGCCAGTGTAGCTGCGGAATATGTTTATAATGTTTCCCCTTATAGGAGCCACTTGAGAAAGTGTGTTTGTAGCACAATGGTAGCTTCCTTGCCCCTACTAAGCCAGAAGACCTGGGTTCAAGTCCCACCTGCTCCACAAGTGTGTCATAATGTCTCTAAACAGGTTATTAGAACCTACTTAAGAGAAAATTGAAATAATAAAGTGATAAATGGAACCAATCTGACCAAGTTAAATGAATTTAGCAGCAGATAGTACCATGTTAAACAGGAATGATAGCTAAAGTCAAACCAGAAATTAAACTTATAAGATTTAAGTAAAAATGTAATTTTAGGGTGAGGTTAATGAGTTGCAGGCTCTTGGCAAACACAACAGCAACTCAGTGAAAGGTACATACTCATAGTCTAAGAACACCAGGATATGGATAGAACAAATCTTTCCTTACATATGCTCAAGTCTTTGGACTCAATCAAAGTCCTCCATTTGTATATTCTTAAGGCTAATCATGCAACGAACAATTTGCTTCAATGAGTTGTGGATTAAAGAGGTTTGACAGACATTAATGAGAGTTTAAAAGACAGGTTTCTTGTGATGGCTCCGTCTCTAGTATCTCCACTAGGAGCCTTCCCTCCCATTGACCTGGTAAGCACTTTCCTTCCACACTGGTTTGAACATTGTAATAAAATTCCTCTCCAATTTTCACACATAACCAAAGGTAACACTGGGACATGAGCAGATGCCTCAGTGGTAGTTCTGGCCTTCAATAAACAGGACTGAAGATGAATCCTATTTCCCACACCCATTGAGTATAACATTTGACACAGATGGTTGCTTTAGGCCATCTAGGTGAGGGCAAAGGTACATAAAGATATTGAATGGGTCATCCTCTTCATTGCAAAAGTACAGGAGTGACACCAGATTATACCTGATCAAACTGTTCAGTGATGTTATTACATACCTCTGGGGTAGGTGGGACTTGAACCCAGAACCCTTGGTCCAGGAGGTAGGGACTTTACCTCTGCACCACAAGAGCTCTTCTAGCCTGAGGATTACAGCAATGATACAACAGCCAACAGGGGCTTGACACCTGGATACTCAGATGAGAAGTCTGATGCCCTACCGACTGTGCTGTCCAGGCCCACTTGACGCCAGGTTATACTAAGTGCTCACGTCATTTCCAAAATAGTTCACTATTAATAGTAGGTTTAAGGGCTGGTGATGTTAAGGGTTGAATAGTCAGGCATCCAGCCAGTCCTCACCATTGAAGTACAGGACTGCTTTGTTCTCTAGCAGTGCTTTCATTAATTAGCAGGCAACACATGATGTAAACCTGTCAGTAAACTGGACGTGGAACTGCTGTCTAGAGCTCACTCTGCCCCAGTTCACCTCAGAACTGCTTTTTTTTTCTGATCGTAACTGAGGAAAGCAGAATAAAATAAAGGCCTGGAGACATCCTAGTATATGACTTGACAACTCTCGTCACGAACCTGATGATATAGTTGAGCAATGATTTACTGATGAGGCATTTTACTCTGGTCCCACAGCTAAATATCCTGCTCTGGGTTGTTCCTTACCGTTTTGTCTGTCAGACCTGTCGAAATGGAAACACAGGTAAGAGCTGCAAGATTTTTTAAAAATGCGTGTTTGCGCATTCCTCCTTAATTGTTTTATGGAAGGCGGGGCGGGGACGAGAGTAAAGGGCTTGCATTGAGAATTTGTCACTTGTTCCTTCTGTGATGGAAACAAGGTATCATCCTGAGGGAGGACGGGACAAAACACACAGGAAATGTGAAATCGGATCAGGAAAATTCTGGAAGTAGACAGTAGTTTAGTCAGACCCTTGATTTAGTTTTGTCGCATTACCTGAGTAATGTGAAAAGTTTTGTTTTGCATGCAGATCATGCCATACAAAGATTAAAGGAATAGAAAGTTACACCTGCAGAGAAAGTGCATGAAAAGACTTAGAAATGAGATTCAAAAGTACGTAATGATTGTAAGAAATGAGAGAATAAGATCTGCTGCAGAGAGCTCTCAAGGAATTGCCCTGTGTTGGAACAAGGTTATTTTGTTTCTGTTTCATTATGAAGTATGCCTAATTATTACCTATCCTAAAACTCACAATGAACCTCCACCACAGTGCATGGAGCTTAGGCATTCCCCCACAGTGCTGTTAGCGAGGGAGTTCTGCCCAGTGATACAGAAGGAAGGATGGTATATTTCCCAAGTCAGTATGGGGTGAGGCTTAGAGAGGAGCTTGCAAGTAGTGTTTTTCCTTTAAATTTTCCCCAATCAACCTGATCAGAGATGTTATTGCACACTTCCAGTGGAGGTGGGAATTGAACCCAGGTCTCATGGCCTAGAGGCAGGGACATTACCACTGCACCACAAGAACCATCTTGCCCTTGTCCTTCTGGATGGAGGTAGAAGCCATGGGTTGCAAGGTGCTGGTTGAAAGAGCTTTGGTGAATTGCTGCATTGTAGATGATGGCCAGTTTGAGGAACTCAATAATTAAGATTGCTGTGAACACAAGATTTGTTTTCATTGTTAATCCGTTCAATAGACAATGCTGGTATTTACCTTGATGCAACTAAATAGATCGTTAGGTTTTTTTAAATTAGTCATTCATAGGATGAGGGTGGCACTGGCTAGGGCAGCATTTATTGTCCATCCCTAATTGCTCAGAGGGCAGTTCAGAGTCAGCCACATTGCTGTGGGTCTGGAGTCACATGTAGGCCAGACCAGTAAGGATGGCAGTTTCCTTCCCTAAAGGACATTAGTGAATCAGAGGGGTTTTTCCCAACAATTGACAATGGATTCATGGTCATCATTAGATTCTTAATTCCAGATATTTATTGAATTCAAATTCCACCATCTGCCATTGCAGGATTCAAACCTGGGTCCCCAGAATCTTATCTGGGTCTCTGGTTTAACAGTCCAGTGATAATACTATTAGGCCATTGCCTCTCAGGGTGACACAGCCTAGCCAGTTAACCCTGCAAACTCCTTCTCACTAATATCTGGGGGCTGGTGCTAAAATTGGGAGAGCTGTCTCACAGACTAGTCGAGCAACAGCCTAACATAGTCATACTCACGGAATCAAACCTTCCGGATTACATCCCAAACACCGCCGTTACCGACCTCGGCTATGTCCTGTCCCACCGGCAAGATGTACTCACTAGATTCGGTGCCACTGTGGTACATTCGGGGGGGAGTTGCCTGAGGAGACCTCAGTGTTTATGGTTGATCCCAGCTGACTCTTGTGGCGTCAGGTCGAAAATGGAAAAGGAAGCCCTGCGCTGACCAGCACCAAGTGCCACCCCACCCCACCACCCAGCCAATCCCCAAAGTAGATTATTGCTTCTTCATTCAGAACAACACTTAGGAGAAGTTGATGGAGTTCTCTGTGACCATCACCAAGTGTAGCTCGGCACCATCATGACCCACTGAGCTGACCAAGACCTAAACAGCATAATTGCTTGTCTGAGACGACCAGCAAGGAACCAATCAGAGAGAAAAGTTACTTGACCTCATTCTCCCTCAACTATACATTGTACATCCATCTGTTCACAACAATATCTGTAAGAGTCGCCACCCTGTTTCCAAATCCCTTCAGCTCTTACCATTTTCCAGGACTCCTCCAATTCTGCCCTCTCGTCCCTGCCTGATTTTAGCCATTCCACTACTGGTGGCCATTCTTTTAGTGACCTTGGTGGTAAGTTATGGAATCCTCTCCCAACACTCTCTGGCTGTCTCTCCTCCTTTTAAGGTGCCCATTAAGACCTCCCTGTTCACGAGTTAGCATTGGGTCACCGGTCGTCATATTGACTCCTGTGGCTCAGCCTCGAGTTTTCTTTGATAGCAGACCTGTCAAAGACCCTAGGGATATCCCTCGGCGTCGAAAGGGTGCTACATAAATGCTGGTTGTTCTTGTAATGGTTTGCTCCCAAAGGTCCAACCAGTCATTGGATAGCAATGTACCAGACGATCCATCAGATGAGGACTCTTGCAGTTGAACAGCCTGCAAGAATGAATTGATTTATTATCGCCGCATGTACCTGGGTACAGTGAGTGCACACCCTAGGGCCTTGTAAAGTATTCTTTCAGTTGACTTCTTGTTGATATTTGAGATTGACAAATTTAAAAGTCTGTTTTAGATTGTGATGGTGCTGCTTGTATTCGTCATCTGTAGCCACAATGGAAATTGGGCAGGAATTTATATTTCTGTCTCAAGGTTCATTTTAGAGTTGGGCGTCAAAACAAAACACTTTGATGCAGTGAATGGTAATGACTTGGAACTTGTTAGCCACGAGGGTGGTTGATCGATAATTTCAGAAGGAAATTGGGCCAGGCACAGGAGGGATAAACCTTGCAGGGCTGTGGGGATAAGAGTAGGTGCATGAGGACTGACAGAGAGCCAGAATGGGCTTGATGGCCTGGATAGGCCACCACCTTTCTTGCCGTAATGGCCTCAACGACAAGCAAAAGAACCAGAGGTGACATTGGGGCAAGGCAGTTTTCCACAGCATGTGTCCAGTTCTGCTTTTCGAAAGGGAAAAAGAACCAGACAACCGCAGCTGCTGGAAATCAGAAACAGAAACAGAAATTACTGGGAAAATGTTGGCAGATTTGGCCACATCCATGGACAGAAAGCAGAGCTGACATTTCTGGTCTGGTGATCCTTCCTCAGAATGGGAATTAGGTAATAAGCAGAAGAACAAATGGTAATGACTTGGAACTTGCTGCGAGTTTGGAGGAGAGGTATAGATGGATAGGACTAGCTGAATACCTCTTACAGACACACAAATAGTTTGTGCTGTCATGGTCACTCCACATGTAAGGCAGCCCTTGTTTTCTTCAACCAAAAAAAGCGGGAGGCAATGCCCTGGTGGTTTTATCGCTGGACTGTTAATCCAGAGACCCAGATAACGTTCTGGAGGCCTGGGTTTGAGTCCTGCCGTGGCAGATGGTGGAATTTGAATTCAATTTTTTTTTAAAAATCTGGAATTAAGAATCTAACGATGAACATGAATCCATTGTCAATTGTTGGGGGAAGAACCCATCTGGTTCACTAATGTCCTTTAGGGAAGGAAACTGCCATCCTTACCTGGTCTGGTCTACATGTGACTCCAGACCCACAGCAATGTGGCTGATACTTAACAGCCCTCTGGGCAATTAAGGATGGCCAATAAATGCTCCCTGGCCAGTGATACCCCCGTCCCGTGACCGAATAAAAAAAAATGCATGTTTTGAGCTAAACTCCCATCGAGATTCATCATCACACTTGAATTTCCAGCTCAGAGGTATGTATTGAAAGTTATATTCCCTTTCCAAGTCAGCCCATTGAATTAAGCTGGCATGAGAAGGGGAATGTGAGGCAGGGATTGGCTTTGAAAGGCTCAATCTTACTGACTCCCATGTCACTCCCAGGCCAATGTCTGGGGAGGGCAAACTAGCCCAAAATTACTCACCCATTTGCTCTCAGTCAGGCCTGAAAACCAACCCAGAAGAAACTCAAAAATGTTCTCTGGCCTTGAATTATGAGGAGAGGCAGTTAATTTGGTACTTGTTTTATTTCTAAAGGAACGTGATAGTTTTTCAGACTAATCGAATTTAAACTGTGTCCTCCTGTGTTCCAGTTCTCTATCAGTCTCTGGCTGACGGTTATATGCTTCCAGCAAATTTTGGCAACCCCTCATCCTGACTGGAACCAGTATTTGTCAAAGCTTCATCTTCGACCGTTGATGTTTCGGTTCAAGCTCCCACGTAAGTTCAAATCCAGGTTTAAAAAAGCAACAGGCTTATGAAAGACACCACAATTAACCTCTCAGAGAAAGTAGGAACTGCCGATGCTGGAGTCTGAGATAACACAGTGTGGAGCTGGAGGAACACAGCTGGCCAGGCAGCATCAGAGGAGCGGGAAAGTTGATGTTTCAGGTTGGGACCCTTCTTCAGAAATTTGACCCAAAAACGTCAACTTTCCTGCTCCTCTGACGCTGCCTGGCCGGTTGTGTTCCTCCAGCTCCACACTGTGTTATCCACAATTAACCTATCCTGAGTCTGAGACTGGAGACCTGATTTAATTCCGAGAGTTTGAATGACAGAACTAGAGTGAGGATCCTATTGCAAGGGGAGGTAGTGGCCTCGTGGTATTATCGCTGGACTGCTAATCGAGAGACCAAATAATGTTCTGGGGACCTGGGTTTGAATCCTGCCATGGCAGGTGGTGGAATTTGAATTCAATAAGTCATCTGGAATTAAGAAATTAGTGATGTCCACAAATCTATTTTTCCCAGTTGTTGCAGGAAAACCCATCTGGTTGACTAATGGGTTGACTAGGGAAGGAAATCTGCCATCCTTACCTGGTCTGGACTACATGTGACTCCGGAGCCACAGCAATGTGGATGACTCTTAACTGGCCTCTGGGCAATAGATGCTGGCATAGCCAGCAATGCCCTCATTGCATGAATGAATTAAGCAAGAAGTGCACAAGTTTAGGGCAATTGCACAGGGATCATCACACCAACTCCTCAAAAGGCAGGACGTGTCCCAGAGAAATGTGTAGAGAATAGACGCAGAACCAGGGAAAACGGTCAGGAAGGGCAACTGGCGGTTTTCGCTGAGTGTTTTGCCTCTTGGTTGGTTTCCCATGCCCGTTCCCAATCCCAGGCCTACAAGGTTGTACCTTGCCAGGAAAGGGTTAACAGATGGAATGACTTTCCTCTTGAAAAGAGGAGGCTGAAGGATAGGCCTTCTGGAGATTGAAAGGTTAAAATGGAATGAGACAGAAAGGACTACAACCCGTCAATATAAGATATTAATTCACCTGAGATAGTCACCAAGAAATTCAATAGGGAGTTGGGAATGTAAACTTCTTCACTGAGAGAGTGTGATGAGAATGTGGAAACAGCTCCCACAGGAAGTAGTTGGGATAAATTAAAGAAATAGATACATTTAAGATGTAGATACATTTAAGCAAAGCGAGATAAACATCCAGGGATATGGGAATAGAGGGATAAGCAGATCAATATAAATATGGAAAAATGGGACAAGATTCAAAAGGAGCCTAAACACAGGCATGGACTTGTTGGATTGAATGAACACTTCCTGTGCCATAATATTGTCTGCAAAAGAGGAAAAATGTGTGGAAGACTAGAAGGGAGATTGTGTCAGGGTACTGTAAACTTTGCTGCTGGTGTTCAGTAGCAGAGAGAGTGAAGTAGGTATCGGGGTTAATGTTACAGATGGAAACAATGTGGTATCTGTTAGCTCAGCTCAGGATGCCGAGACAGTGTCCAGGAAAGGACTACGTTCAAATCAGACAATTGTGGCTTCGGATCAAACCAGCGCAAGGAGGAAATATCCATTCAAATTGTTTAGGATGACCAGAGGAAAGCAGTTTACTATTGAAAAGACAGAGAGAGAGAGAGAGAGAGATGAGGAATGTTGCAATAGGGGGAGGGTTAGCACTGAGAGGCCATGTGAAGCTGCTCATCCAATAGGGAGAAAATCAATACAGGTTAGGCATATTGAACTTTAGGGAGATTTGATGGGGAGGAAGGTAGAGGAACCTATGAAGACAGCTTTAAGTAGGAAAGGGACTTGAAGATTCACTCCAAGCCAGAGAAGGTGGTAATTCCAAGTTACTTTTTGAAAACAATGGGAGCAAATGATTCAAATGAAACTCCAAAATAATTAAACTCAATGTTTTTAGGATGGGGTGCGTTTTAATGATGCATTTCAGCCCCTGCGGTGCCCACAGGCCACTGAAGGGCTGAAATCCAGCAGTGGACACTGCATGCTCTCTCTGCAGGATCATCATAAATAGGAGCAAGAGTAGGCCATTTGGCCCCTCAAGCCTGCCCTGCCATTCTATAGCATCATGGCTGATTGGCCTCAAGCCTCAATTCCTTCATTGCACTAGACATTCACTACCCTCTGAGAGAAGAACCACCTTTACAGCTCAGTTTTAAATGGGTATCCCCTTATTCTGTAACCAAGTCCCTGATTTCAAGATTGACCCACCCCGCACTAGTGGAAAGAGAAATTTTCCCAGCTTCCACTTTGTCAAGCCCCCTCAGAATCTTGTTTCAATAGGACAACCTCTAATTTGTTGAAACACTAAATGAATAAAGGCCTAACCTTTATCAAGTCAGTCTTGATAAGTCACCCCTTTCATCCCAGGAATCTGTCCAGGCAAGTCCTTTTTATACTGTCTCTGTTCGAAAGGGATTCTCTAGGCTGAAGCTTCCTAGCAGTGTGTGTGTGTGTGTGTGTGTGTGTAGATCACACTGAAGAAACTCAGGCTGTGTAGCTGCACTGCTGTCAACACAGGATCCACTTCACTGGTATCTAACCAATTTCTCCCATTCCAGTATGCCCTTTCTTAAATACAGGGACCAAACTGTTCACAAGATTCCAGAGGTGACCTTACCAACACCCCATTTGGTTGTAACAAATTTTAATCTCCAACTCCTAAGCAATAAAGGCCAAACCTCTAAGGACACCCAAACATAGATGTAGCTGCGAAACAGGGACAAGCAGTCAGTCTTGTACTTCCAAATTATGCCTACAGCCAATTCTTTCCACCAATGACTTTCCGATCCTCACAGGGATGGGCCCAAGAATGGACTGTGCGGATATTTATCAAGAAGGATTTCACACAAGTGGAGTTTACCAGATCTACCCTTCTGGGCCTTTCGTTCCACTGAATGTTTACTGTGACATGGCGACTGATGGCGGAGGGTGGACTGTAAGTTGCTTTTCCTTTTTGTCCATAATACTGCTTCCGCGTGAAAGTCAAATTGGATACCACACTGTGCGGTGTCATTAACTGGCTATTCCCTCGTTTGCACATCCAGGTAGTGAGTGTAGACTCTCCCATACCGTCCACAACTGTATGTTCCTGTCGGGACTTCCTTGCCCTCTTGAGCCACTGTTATCATTGTCCCCGGTTGTGTGTCGCTGACTGAGCAAGAGGTCACGTTAACCATCCATCCTGATTTCCTTGTCTGTCTACCCACTGCAGTCAGTGACCACTTTCACCATCCCCCACGGTATTTGAGAAAAACATTTTTACCTGAACTCAGTTTTGCTCCAGAAATGGGCCAGGTTGGAACAGGTTCAAGAAATGGCAATACAAGTGGAGATGTTACCATTGCTTTGCTAATGCTGCCCATCTCCCACTCTTTCAGCTCTTCCATCCTCTGTCCTCTGCTCTCATACATCATCTCCCACACCCCTGCTCACCCAGTTCTCCCTGAGGGGCTGTCGAGGCCAGGCCATTGAGTACATTTAAGACTGAGATAAATAGGTTCTTGATTGTCCAGGGGATCAAGGGTTACAGGGAGAAAGTGGGAGAATGGGTTTGAGGAACTTATCAGCCATGATTGAATGGCGGAGCAGACTTCATGGGCCGAATGGCCTAATTTCTGCTCCTATGTCTTATAGTCTTATGGTCTTATAGTCTTATGGACTTTATGACTTCAGGTATTCATCCACCATGGTATTACTGTTAATGTGGCTTACCCAGTCTATATGGAGATAAAAAAATCATTCCTGATTACTGTAGTCCCTTGTTGCATGCATCTCTAATTTCCTGTTTAATGCCATTCCCTATTTTACCACTAGTGTTTGGAAGCAGTTCTGACTAATGTGTCCACCTCTTGTTTCTTCTTAGCGCCACCACTCTAGATTTTCTGAACCGATATTTTATCTGACTATGATGCTGTTTTCATCCTTTTCTAACAAAGCCCTCCGGCCTTCCTTTCCTTTTCGCCTGCCTTTTCTAAGTATTGACTACATTTGGATATTCAGTTCCCAGTTCTTGTCACCCTGCAGCCCCATTTTGCAGCTAGCCCTTGTTTTCTCAGCCTTCCACATTTTGGTATCTTTCGTTTCTAACTTTGTTTACTTTTCGTGTGTTTCCTTGCTCAGGATCCCATTTCCCTGGAAGCTTACTCATTCCTTTGTGTGCCCAACCATTTGTCTCTCTCTCTCCCTCTCTCTCTCTCTCTGTGCTCCATCTCCACTATTGTTTTCTCCTGCCCCTCGCATCACCCCATCTTCAGCATATATTACCAACCTTCTCCCAGCTACAATCAGTTCTGAAGAAGGGTCACTGGACCTGAAACATTAACTCTGTTTCTCTCTCCACAGATGCTGCCAGACCTGCTGAGTTTCTCCAGCAGTTTCTGTCTTTGTTTCCCGTTCACCCCCATCACCGTAGTTCAAACCCTCCCCCCCACCGTACTAGTGAATGGTCCTGCCCGTGCTGGGGAGAAATCCGTCCAGCTTGTATCTTCCCTGGAATCGATCCGATGCCTTGACAAATCATATCCAACTCACCTGCACAATCTCGCCAGCCGTCCAGTCTATTCCTGATTTCACCAGCACATGGCACCAGGGATAATCATGAGATCAACGCAGCGTGGAGCTGGAGGAACACAGCAGGTCAGGCAGCATCAGAGGAGCAGGAGAGG
>JAHRHZ010000086.1:12154448-12171026 GCA_024137785.1 Ginglymostoma cirratum | reverse complement strand
TGAAATGTCGACTTTCCTGCTCCTCTGATGCTGCCTGACCTGCTGTGTTCCTCCAGCTCCATATTGTATCGACTCTGACTCCAGCATCTGTGGTTCTTGCCATCTCCGAATAATCATGAGATTACTACACCCATTTTTTCTTAAATTTCAAAAATATACTTTATTCATAAATTATCTATAAATAAACAAAACAAGTACAAAACAGATCCATATAAAATACAGTGAAATGTTGATATTTCTCATTACAGCTTCAATCCAGTTACAAAAAAACGGCATATGCTAATCACAAAAGGAAAATAGTTACATTCCCATCAAGGCTACGAGGGTACCAGGAAACGTAACAAGCCCTCATTATGAAAACCGAAAGAACTGTGGATGCTGTAAATTAGAAACAAAGAAAACCCAGAAATTGCTGGAAAAACATTCTGAGTTCTGAGGAAGGGTCACTTGACCCAAAACGATAACTCTGCTTTCTCTCCACAGATGCCGTCAGAAGTGCTGAGCTTTTCCAACAACTTCTGTTTTTGTTTGTCAGGCCCTCATTATACTTTGGCAGAAAGACCTTAGCCAGCCGTCTCCTCCTTCCTCTACTTGCAGGGTCTCAACCCTCATGGACCATGACCTCTGACTCTTCAGCCTTCTCCTTCAGTATATGATGAAACCAATTGGTGACATCCTTGACCCTGGCACCAAGGAGGCAACATACCACCCTCGCGTCATACCACCAGCTGGGGAAGCATCTATCTGCTCCCCTTATGATCCAATCCCCCGTCATTACTTTTGTTACAATTTTTTCCCCATCCTGTACAGCTGAGCTGCTCGTGGAGCAAAAGACTTGGCTTTCGCTGCTGGGGCTTGTCTCCCACAGCACTTAAAGGACGTTAGTAAATCAGATGGATTTTCATTACAATTTGATGATAGTTGTCACGGTGACTGAGAGAGAATTCCACATGAATTAGTTCAGAGATAGTAGGAACTGCAGATGCTGGAGAATCTGAGATAACAAGGTGTAGAGCTGGATGAACACATCAGGCCTCTCTCCCTATTTATTTCAGAACCCTCTTCCCCTCCCCCATTTCTGAAGAAGGGTCTAGGCCCGAAACGTCAAGCTTTCCTGCTCCTATGATGCTGTTTGGCCTGCTGTGTTCATCCAGCTCCACACCTTGTTATCCACATGAATTAAATGTTTAAACTAACTTCCACTGGTTGGGATGGTGGGATTTGAACACATGCCTCTGGATCACTAGCTCAGCAACACTGCCACACAGTGTCTGTCTCATGCGCACACGCTCTCTCTTTGTGACAAAGCATTTTTACTCTGCTTCCCTGTACTTACAAAGGTATTACAGAGAAGGAACAATGGCTCTGTTGACTTCTACAGAGGATGGGACGATTATAAACGGGGCTTTGGGACTGCTGACGGTGAATATTGGCTGGGTGAGTAGGGGATAAAGGGCTGTGTCATGTAGCCAGGAGGCCATTTGGCCCATTGTGCCAAAGTTAGCTCTTTGAAAGAAGTGTTCTATGATTCCCAACCTCCTTTACCCCTCCCCATAACCCTTCAGCTTTTTAAGTACATTTTTTTGAAAATTTATTAAAATTTTTATAAATCTATTAAATCTGCTTCCACCATTCTTTCAAGCACATTCCAGATCACAATAATGGTGTCAAATATAACTTTCCAAACCTTGATCTGGGTGTGTAGGTCCACAGATTACTGAAAGTGGCAGCACAGGTAGATAAGGCAGTATAAAAGGCTTAAGGCATGCTTGCCTTCATTGGAAGGGACGTTGAGTATGAGGATCGACATGTTATGCTGCAGTTTTATAGAACTTTAGTTTAGCCATGCTTGGAATATTGTGTACAGTTCTGGTCACTACACTACCAGGAGGATATGGATGTTTTGGATGCTTACAGAAAAGGATTACCAAGATGTTGCCTGGTATGGGGGATTTTAGCTATGAGGAAAGGTTGGATACACTGGGTTTGTTTACACTGGAACGCAGGGGGTTGAGGGGTGACCTGATAGAAGTCAAGAAGATCATGAATGGCATGGACAGAGTGGAAAGTGTGAGGTTTTTTTTTCCCAGGGTGGAGGGGTCAATGACTAGGGAACACAGGTTCAAGGTGTTGTGGGGGTAGAGATGGTGTCAAAAGAGAGGTGCAAGTTTTTGACACAAAAGGTGATGAGTGCCTGGAACATGCTGCCAGAGGAGGTGGTGGAAGCAGACGCAATAGCAGCATTCAAGAAGCACCTGGACAAATACATGAATAGGAAGGGAATAGAGGGACACGGATCCTGTAAGTGAAGACAGTTTTAGTCTGGAAGGGCAAAATGTGTCAGTGCAGCTTGGAGGGCCGAAGGGCCTGTTCCTGTTCTGTATTGTTCTTTATTTTGCCATTTATCTTGAAATGTCCATCCCTTTGGTAGCTGATTCTTCCTGATAGTTGGAACTGTATCTCAGGAAAATCTCTGACAAAACTCCAAATTTTCACTAGCTCCACCAAATCACCAAATAACCTTCTCTGCTCGAAGGAGAGCTGAATTTTGGATCATTGCCAGCTTCACTGAATTTTTTTTTTAAAAACTAAAACGATTTGCATCACAGCAATGACAGAGTCAGAAACAGTCAGTAGGCTTTTATGAAAAATGTAGAACCTAGAACAATGTTAGGGCATAGAACATCTGTTTTATCATCTTTGACATTTTCTCATTTTGTTTTGGCTGTCTAGTTTCTTGTTATTTAATTTGTATCTCTTCCTTAAAAAAGTGTTGCTGTGCCAACATTTGATGTAACACATCAAAAACAGAAAGGAGATACTCTCCCACTCCTCCTTCTGCAGAATTGCAAGAGTGGATTTTTGCAATCACACACGCCCTGAAGTAGCAAATAGCCTTTTTTAATTCCCATAATCATTCACGGGATTTGGGTGTTGCCAGCAAGCCCAGCGTTTGTGTTGCATCTCTAGTTCCCTTGAATCAGTCACTTCAGAGACCAGTTGTAGAGACAACCTCATTGCTGTGCATCTGGGCTCTCCCGTAGACAAAATAAACTGCAGTTTAGGATGACAGGTCCTGTCACGCAGGTGGGCTGCCAAAGGAAAGATGGCAGCTTGGCTCTGGTGACAAGAGGCTATTAACTCAGATGGCCCAGGCCCCAGCTTATCCTGTGGGGACATGGGTTCGAATCGCACCAGGACAGCTGCAGAGATTGAAAACGCTGGGAGTTGAGCTAAGTGTGGGAATATGTGGAGTGTATCTGGCTGCAGCTTCTCTCAGACCACTTAGATCAGTTGGAGCAGCAATTGGAAGCACTGAGGAGCATACAGAAGGCAGAGAGCGTAACAGATAGTAGCTTCAGGGAGGTGATCACACTGCAGGTTCAGTCAGATAGACGGGTGACTGCAGAAGGAAAGATGGCAGCTTGGCCCTGATGACAAGAGACTAGTAACTCACATGGCCAGGCTCATCATCAGAGGACATGGATTCAAATCCCATCAGGCCAACTGCAGATACTGGAGAAGGCAGGACCTGAACTCAGGCGTCCCAGCTCAGAGGTAGGGTAATGACCACTGCACCACCAAAGGAGCCCTACTTCCTTTGGGTCTACAGTTAACAGGGTTAATAACAGGTCACTAATGCTAGTTGTCTTTGGGATTCCCTCATGTTTAGGGATATATAATAGAAAAGATATTTTTCAGTGAATTAGGTGGACCAGTGATCTCTGCTGGAAAGTGTAGCTCTTAAACATTGAGTGAAGAGAGTTATAGAGTCATACAGCATTGAAACCTTTTGGTCCAACCAGTCCATGCCGACCATAATCCCAAACTAACCTAGGGGTTCAGCTTCATAATTCTTTGTGTCACATGCAGACAGGGTGGTTAAGAAGGTTTAGCACACTTGCCTTCATTGTTCAGACCTATGTGTTTTAGGAGTTGGGACGCCATGTTGAGATTGTCTGTCCTTGGCATGCTGCAGTGCTCCGGTGAATCACATGAAAACTGGAGGAAGAACGTCTAATCTTTAGACTGGGCACTTTACAACCTTCTGGGATTAATATTGAGTTCAACACCTTCAGAATGTGAATGCACTCCCATTCCTTCTCTTTTAGCTTTACTTGTTACATACTCTGTCACCATGTCCTCTCTCCCCGCCCCCATTCTAGTGGGGCTGTCTGTTCTTTCCAGTCTGGCAGTTGGAAACACCATTGTACATAAGTCATCAATGATGGCAGTGCAGCTAGAGTGAGCTGTTAATAAAACAAAGTATCCTAGACTTTATTAATAAGAGAACAAGAGCAGGGAGGTTATGCCAAAATTTTTGGCAAAGAATGGCATCTGAAAGAAAATTCTCGGCCGGTGCCTGAGTACCCAGCTCCGTTCCCTCTCACCTAGTTCTCTCTTTTCTCTACTCCCTGCAGGGCTGGAGAACATACATTCATTGACTGCCAGGAGGCAGTATGAGCTGAGGATCGACTTGGAAGACTTTGAGAATAAAACCGTGTACGCAAAGTACAGGCGGTTTGCTCTGTCACCCAATGCCATTAATGCAGAGGAGAATGGATACAGGCTCCAGGTGATGTACTTCATTGATGGAGGAGCAGGTAATTTATCTGCCGGGGGATCCTTTAGGCCTACTCCTGTTCGCTTTCACTGGGTGTCAGCTGTGACTCAGTGGGCAGTGTTTCACTGTGAGATTGTGTACTGATTGTAATGAGGTCAGTCAGGTGAGCCTCCTAGACTAGGAGTTCCCTATTGGGCCTGTTAATCTCATCCAGTCAGGGAGCCCTGGCTGACAGGTAAGAACAGGAGCGTCAGACACTCTGTTCACTCTGATAGCCGGCTCTGAGGGAACTGGATCAGTGTCAAGGACTCTCCACATGTAAACACAGGGTGACTTGGTGAAGGGATACCGGCCTCTTTGGAGTTATTTCAGTTTGTCTACTCGGATCAGCTCCGGCCGGACATCAAGGTCTGTTTTCAAACATTATTAACACTGTACGCAGAATGATCTGTCAGTAGCTGCAGTTCCAGCAGATCATGTGGTGTACCTCAGAGGCTGGTCTGCATTCTCCTTAAAGTCCACCTTCCACACGCAACGCACTCACTCTGAGTCCGAAGGCCTTGGGTTCAAATCCCATACCAGAGCCTTGAGACAAACGTGAGGACACTTGGGGGCAGCACTGAGGTATCATCAAACTGTTGGAGGTGATGTCTCTCAGACAGGTTGTTAAATGTTCTCGGGTGCACGTAAAATATCCCTCAGAATTATCACAAAGGCAAAGGGGAGGTGTTCTCTCTGGAGCTCTGTGAATTGTGCAGCATATTGTAATACCTGTGGGAGCTTGCCATGCCTGAATTAGCTGCTGTGTTTCCCACAGTCAACAGTGACTATGCTTCAACTGCACTCCACAGACAGAAAGGCACCTGGGACCATTTTGAAAATTGCTATTTGAATGCAAATGTGTTGTGTAGTTTTATGTTAAACAGCTTGGAATATCCTCGATTGGTATTGAGCTGAGTGTTTTGTGGTAGGTCTAACAACCTTCCCTCACCAGCCTCATTGACCATCCTGTCCAATTTTGAAGGCTCTTTCTCTGAGAGGTATAAATTTCGCCGAGATTGACATTGCAGATCCTCCAAGAGCAGAAATCTCATCCGTGCAATTCCCCCCTTTAACTCTATCCAGACTGGGTGCAGCCATGTTTCCAGGTCACTAATGCTAGTTGTCTTTGGGATTCCCTCATGTTTAGGGATATATAATAGAAAAGATATTTTTCAGTGAATTAGGTGGACCAGTGATCTCTGCTGGAAAGTGTAGCTCTTAGACGTTGAGTGAAGAGAGTTATAGAGTCATACAGCATTGAAACCTTTTGGTCCAACTAGTCCATGCCGACCATAATCCTAAACTAAACTAGTCCCACTGCCAGCACTGGGCCCGTATTCCTTGAAACATTTCCTATTCTTGTACGTATCCAAATGTCTTTTAAGCATTGTAACTGTACCTGCATCCACCACTTCCTCTGGAAGCTCATTCCACACACAAACCACTCTCTGTGTTAAAAAAAATTGTGCCTCATGACTTTTTTAAAATCTCTCTCCTCTCACACTAAAAATATGCTCCCTAGTCTTGAAATACCCCACTCTAGGGAAAAGACACGGACCATTCACCTTATCTCTTACCCCTCATGATTTTATAAACCTCTGTAAGGTCATCTCTCAACATCCAGTGAAAAATGTCCCAGCTTCTCCTTGTAACTCAAACCCTCCATTCCCAGCAACATCTTTGTAAATCTCTTCTGGAACCTCCCCAGCTTAATAATACCCTTTCTATAACAGGGAGACCCAGAGCTGGACACAGTACTCCAGAAGATGCATCACCAGGTTCAGCTGTGATGCACCTCATGATTGAATAGCCATATGATATGGAGAGAGGGGGATGAGAGCCTTCACATGGCAGGGTCGGAGAAGAGGGGGAACAGGCTAAACCAATCTTGCATCCAGATTAAAATGAGCTTTTTCCTTTGTGATTAACCAGTCTGCCTGGTGTGATTTATTGCAGGTGACTCTCTTGCCTATCATAATGGACTCAAGTTCAGTACATTCGACAGAAACCACCAGGCTCCCCTGAACTGTGCAGAGAAATGCTCTGGGGCTTTTTGGTACAAGTCATGCCACACAGCAAACATCAATGGTCTTTACTTAAAAGGAGCACATTCCTCCTATGCCAATGGAATCCAATGGGCCACATGGACTGGATATTACTATTCCCTCAAAGCTACAGCAATGAAAATGCGACCAACCTCTTTGCCATTTCCTGTTTAGAAGGTGCAGCTGCAGTTCTCGACCCTGCGTTCACGAACCGTATTCGTTGCATTTTACAGTTTTCCTTCAATCCATGTTCCACAAGTTCTGCCCATAAAATTCATGCTGCAGTACCTGTGTTTGCCTGCCAGTGTACTGGCGGCGCTATTGAGCTCACCAGCTCGCTGGTGCCATCCTCTGACTCTCATTGATACTGCTGCACATTGGGAAAACAAAAACCTGGTTTTGTTTCATGCAATAGTTGTTTTTTTCAAATCTATCTCCTGCAAATAATGTTTTTTTTTGTGCAACTGTGTGGCATTTTTCTCTTCTCAATTCAGCAAAGCAAAGTGATCCTCGACACAAAAACAGAAGTTGCTGGAAAAACTCAGCAGGTCTGGCAGCATCTCTGGAGAGGAATTAGAGTTAACGTTTTGGATCTGGTTACCCTTCCCCAGGGCTGGGGAGGATCACGGAGTGACCCTTTGAGGTGTAGCAGCTGTCGTAGTGTGGGATTGGCCGCAGTCAGTGTGTGAACAGCAGCATAATGGGGATTGGATAATCTGTTCTAACAAGGTTGGTTGTGTGTTGCAAATTATTTGGGGCAGCAAAGAAAATATAGCTTTTCTTTTCTGGGATAGTGCCAACTGATCTTTTACTTTCCCCTGTGAAGGCAGATGGGGCCACTCTGTCAGAAGGCAGCGTTTCTGAGAGTGTAGCACTCCCTGAGCTACAAGGTCAACCTTGGTTACTTCAGGGGTGGGATTTGAACCACCCACCTGCTGAATCAGAAGTTACAGTGCTGCCACTTGGCAAAGGCTGACTCTTAAAGCAGAGTAGCAGCGGATTATTGGAGTAGTCACCTTTTGACGTCCTCTTCGGGAGAGGCCAACGCACCCTTTTAGATAACTAAATGCTAACTAACACAAGTCACAATCTTCTGCGCTTTTGGCTTGGGCTGGACTGAATGACATTCCTATCTGGGTGCTTCATTATTTTTCTCTGTCTGACATTACTGATGTTCGTTGCACATTCCAAGTTGGTCTCGAATTGAATGACTTGCTCGGCCGTTTCAGGGGACAGTTAAGAGTCAACCCCGTGCAAATGGAATTCATCCATGCATCTTTCGTTGAGAGGAAAGTCTTGGAGACTGCCAATTGCTGCAGTCCCCGTGGTAACACCCTGACCAATCAGAGTCTGGCCCGAGGTTAGTCAGCTAGCAAAGATTGACAGTTAACTGTTGCGTCTCTGCGCCAATAGCGATCCGACTAATGACCCCCCTCTGCTCCTGCTTTATAGCTTGCTGTTCTCTTTCCAAGTTTTGTTTCTTGTGTGTCGGTCCAGATGAGTGCAGGATGAATTGCTTGGATTTCATGTCTCTCTCTTTAACAGCGTAAAGATGCGTTTTCTTTTCTATTTCAATTTACATCACCTTGGCAGGCCCCATCCAATGCATTTCCAAACCCCTGCCCTAATTCTAACTGTACCGTGTCGAGAAAACTGAGTTTTCATTCTAAACTCCACAGCCTGTATCTTTGCGAAGGCGTTGTATCAAGCAACACTGCCCTAATAATTATTTTAGTCCTATTATAAATGAAGCTGAAGTAACATTCAAAAAGGGTTCACCGTTGGTTTTAGAAAAAGACAAAGCTTCACGACACATTCCTGTTGGTTCAGACTCCTGCTTTTCCAGAGAAACGTACATGACAACACTTGATAAGAGTAACTCACCCAAAAAACTTGTGTCGCCAGGAAGAGTTTTATTGCTGTCAGAAAGATCACTCGACGTTGGATTTGAAAAGATGAGTTGACCCTGTTAATCCTGGGATTCTTGCAACATTGAACCACATTATAATCTGAAATCGCAGACTCCTAAAGATTTGAAAATTGGCCGCACTGAGTCCCAATCAGTTTCACTTTCCGAGGGTAGACATTTGATTTGATTTATTTATAGTTACGTGTATTCATTTATACGTACAACAAAAAGTGTTGGTTAGTCTCACCACTCTCTGCTGCCATCTTAAAACACAGAAAATAAACCAGAATATAGAGCCAGGAAGATTAAAACAATAAAGTTCACCTTATAGACTTAGCTGAGTAAAGTTAGGTGGTCGTTGGAACAGTTCCTGCTTCTAGCTCAGCCGTGGGCCTGGACCTGGGCTCCTCCATCCTGATGCCTGGTGTCCCTGTGGCTGAAGCGAAGGCACTACTGTAACTGCGCTTGGCCATACATGGGCCGCAGGTGGAAGAAAGAGTCATCACTCTCCAGCACCATCCTGCCTCCACCGATGCTGCCAGCCCTGTATGTTCACACTGAGCTGACCTGGGAGGCAATGGCCTAGTGGTATTAGTGCTGGACCATGGGGTGACACAGTGGCTCAGTGGTTAGCACTGCTGCCTCACAGTGCCAAGGACCTGGGTTTGATTCCAGCCTCAGGTGACTGTCTGTGTGGAGTTTGCACATTCTCCCTGTGTCTGTGTGGGTTTCCTCTCACAGTCCAAAGATGTTGGATTGGCTGTGCTAAATTGTCCATAATGCTCAGAGATCTTTGGGTTGGAAATGGGTCTGGGTGGGATGCTGTTCAGAGAGGTGGTGTGGACTTGTTGGGCTGAAGGGCCTGTTTCCACACTGTAGGGATTCCATGATGATGCCTTCACTGAAGCTGCCGTCATAGTGCCCTGTGTTGGGACCAAATTCACCACCTCCACTGGCAGGTACCCAGGCCTAGCTATAGGCCCAAAGCCACGACAGAGCCCGTGGGTCTGGGACAGGGCATTTAAGCCTGGCACCTGCTGCTCACCCACTGAGAGACCATGGGCTGGGATGGAGCAATGTCCGCCTCCTCCTGGCATTTCTACAGCCATCAGACATCTCCTCCTTCAACATTTACTTGGCCTCGCTGCTTCCCACGCTGCCTTTCCGCACAGGGACCTCTCTCCGCGATGCTACATGTTTCAAAAGACACATTCAGCTTGCCATTGATTTTTGTTCAATGGAAGGGCTATCGACATCTTGTAGGACATTGATGCTGAGGCTGGGCACACCTGATCAGTTGAGCAAATGGATGGGGAAACCTGAGGCCCTTTCTTACAACATTGTTCATGTTGTGCTGCGGGAGCAATACCGGAGAAAGGCATATCTGAGACAACCATTGGTGTTGTCACATGGCCGAGAGGAGTAATGCACTGGATTTCAGCTCCAGTCCCTGTACAGTCTCGAATCCCACCACTGCAATATTTACTGAAGGGACCTCTTGCTTGTTTAGAATTTAAAAAGAAACCCATTGCTATGGGTCTGGAGTCACGTGTCGGTCAGACCAGATAAAGATGGCGGATAGAGTCACAGAGCTGTACAGCACGGAACCAGACCCTTTGGTCCAACTTTTCCGTGCTGACCAGTTATCCTAAATTAATCTAGTCGCATTTGGCTCTTATCCCTCTAAACCCTTCTTATTCATACACCCACGCAGATGACTTTTACATGTTATAATTGTACCAGCCTCCGCCACTTCCTCTGGCAGCTCATTCCATTCAAACACAACCCTCTGCATGATAACGTTGCCCCTTAAGTCCCTTTTAAATCCTCCCCCTCTCACCTTAAACCTATGCCCCTCTAGTTGTGGACCTTGGCTATCCATTCTATCCATGCCCCACATGATTCTTTAAGCATCACATTTATCTAAAGTAAATTCCATCTCAAGTACGGGAGATGGTTTGGACCTGGTTGAGGGCCCTGTCGACAATGGTGCTGGGAATCTTTGGTTGAGGAAGAAGGTGGACATTTCGGAGGCTCCATTGTTGAAGTTGGCCACATCTGAACACACCAATCTGTTCCCTGGCCAACATGGCTGTCTCTGGCTTGCTGCAGTGAATTAGCGAAGCTCAACGCAATCTGGAAGAACAACACCTCATTTTCCACCTGGGGACCCTGTGGACTCAATATTGAGTTCAATAATTTTAGGGCCTAAACTCTCCCATGTCCTAGCCCCCTACCCCACACACCAGACCTTGTTACCACATTAGCCTGCCATTACATACTCCCTGTTGTCAGTCACTAGCAATCCCCATTAACAGCTATTCACCCTCCTAGCCTGATCATTATCAACTCCTTTGTCTATCCAACTGCTCTACTCTGTCTTTGATCTCTATCCTAACGTTTACTCTCTACCCCATTCCCCCTCACTATTTTCTGCATATAAAACAGTATTTTCCCAGCTACCATCAGTTCTGAGGAAGGGTCACCAGACCCGAAACATTAACTCTGAATTTTTCTTCACTGATGCTGCCAGACCTGCTGAGCTTTTCCAGCAACTTCTGTTTTTGTTCCTGATTTACAGCATCCATAGTTCTTTCAGTTTTTGCTTGCACCTTTTGCTGTCTCTACCTCTCAGACAACTGCAGACACACAGGACAAAACTGAAGCATCTGTCTATCTGTGATATTCCATGGATACAGAAGGCTGCAACTGGTCTCAAAATAGCCCTCTACCTGCTTCACCTTGGCAATGAGAATCACATGAGCCTTGTATCTAAGTAAAATTAATTAATCAATTAAAATTAAAATTAATTGCTAATTAATTACCCGGGGTCCCAACTTCCTTGCATTTTAGAAAGTAAAGGGCTCATTTACAGCACAATTGTTTGCAATTTGGTATCTGTAACACCAGGACAAAGCAGCCCCCACTTGATAGGCACCACATCCACAGGCATCCACTCCCTCTACTACCGATGCTCAGGAGCAGCAGTGTGTACTATCCACAAGATGCACTGCAGAAATTCACCAAAGATCCTTAGCATCTTCTAAAGCCCCTTCCATCCGGAAGGACAAAGGCTGCAGACCTTTGGGAATACCTGCAATATCCGCTCCGAGCCACTCACCATCCTGACTTAGAAATATATCGCTGTTCCTTCCCTGTTGCTGGGTCAACATCCTGGAATACCCTCCCTAAAAGCATTGTGGGTCTACCCACAACAGTGGTTCAAGAAGGCAGCATTGCATGACCTTATATCTGCTCCCCCATCAGGCCAGGAGGTTGTGCAATAGTGTCATGAGCCATAAGTCAGTATGGGTAGCCCTTGTCTCTCAGTACCCGTACAACTGGACCTTCAAGCACACCGGGTACCTGAGAATGTCCCAGAAATACAGGAACCATGACAGCTGCTAGGGTTAATGGTCACATCCTTCCAGGAAGTGGCCTTTCCCATTGATGAGCTCATATTGTAGTATGGCCCTCACTGTGTACAGTGTACAGTCAGTGGCACCCCGAAGCTCAGGGAATCCAGCTATGTTCCCAAAACCCACTGCCCGGGCTACAGCACTGACCTTGTCATGGGGAAACAAATCAAACTGCTGTGAACGGTCAGCACCCTGAAGAAGCGTGGCTGGGAGATATCACATGGGTCACCTGCTGATCTCTGCAAGGAGCCACTATCATACACACAGCAGGTTCAAAGCAGCTGTCACCTTCATATCTGCTGAAAGAGTCTAACTACACACACACACATATTCACACACATACTCACACACAAACACGTTCACACACACAAATTCACACGCACACACACATTCATTCATACACACACATTCTCTCTTACACACACATACTCACACACACACATTCAAACACACACATTCACACACACACCCACACACACATACATGCGCATGCACATACACTGACACACACACATTATCACACATATCCATTCACATACACAGACAGACACAAACTCATGCACACATACATTCACACACACACATTCACTGACACGCGCACACTCTCTCTCACGCACACACACACCCATTCACAGATATACACACCCACACATACACATTCACATACACACACATCCACACACATTCACCCACACATACATCCACACACTTTCACCCACACACACGCAGTCACACACACACACCACACGCACACACATTCACGCACACACACACACACACTCACATTCATGCACATTTATACCCACACAGTCACACACATAAAGACATTCACTCACACACTCACACAGACACACATTCACGCACATGCACACATACATACACACACACAACCACACACACACACACACAACCACATACACACACACACATACATCCACGTATGTAGTCAGACACAACCACAAGCACTCACACGCACACACACACACAACCACATACATACACACACACAACCACATACATACACACACACGTAACCACACACACACACACACACACACACACACACACACACACAAAACGGTGGCATGGTGGCTCTGTGGTTAGCAGTGCAGCCTCACAGCGCCAGGGACCTGGGTTCGATTCCAGCCTCAGGTGACTGTGTGGAGTTTGCACATTCTCCCTGTGTCTGTGTGGGTTTCCTCCGGGTGCTCTGGTTTCCTCCCACAGTCCAAAGATGTGTAGGCTAGGTGGATTGGCCATGCTAAAGTGCCCATAGTGTTCAGGGGTGTGTGGGTTATAGGGGGATGGGTCTGGGTGGGATGCTCCAAGGGTTGGTGTGGACTTGTTGGGCCAAAGGGCCTGTTTCCACACTGTAGGAATTCTAATTCTAAACAAACACACATGCTTTCTTGACTGTTATCTGTAATGGAAGAGTGTGTGGGTTAGGAGGAGAATACAGGGAAGGGCACCAGGTGAGTTGCTAATTCAGACATGGTGGAGCAAATGGTTTCCTCCTGTACCCTTATTGAGAGGAGTGTGTGAATGTCTGGACCAATTTTTTTGACACACCCCAGTCTGTGTTGCTCTTCCTGGAAACTTCAGACCTTTGTCATAGTTCAATGTGTGTGTCAGAAATAACCTGCAGCAATAACAAAGTCCCAGTGGTTCAAAATGCCACTGGACTGGTAACCCAGCACCTCAGGTTAATGTTCCAGAGACATGGCTCTGGAGACCACTATGGTAGGTGGTGACATCTGAATTCAATTTTTAAACAAAAAAATGGAAAGAATCTAGCCTAATGCTGACCATGTAACCACATATGATGTACTAAATATCCACCCAGTTCTCTGATGCCCTTTACGGAGGGAAATCTGCCATCCTCACCCAATCTGGTCTACCTTTGACTCCAGACCCACAGTATTGTGGTTGGCTCTTAACTGCACTCTGGGCAATTAGGGATGGGCAATAAACATCAGTGGTGGCCACATCTCAGGAACGTATTAAAAATATTTCCAAATTGCAAATAAATCAAAATGCACTTGGATGATTGAGGTTTTTCGAAGAGTTGACAAAGAAGATTGATGAAGGCAGAACAGTAGACATTGTCTATATAGACTTCAGCAAAGTGCTTGACAAGGTTCCGCGTGGTGGACTGATTCATAAGATTAGATCACATGGGATCCAGGGGAAACCAGCCAATTGGATACAAAATTGGCTTGAAGGTGGGAGACAGAGGGTGGTGGTGGACGGTTGTTTTTCAGACTGGAGGCCTGTGATCAGCAGTATGCCACATGGATCGGTGCTGGGTCTATTGCTTTTTGTCATTTATATAAATGATTTGTATGTGGATATTGGAGATATAATCAGCAAATTTGCAGATGACCCAAAAATAGATGGTGTCGTGGCCAGTGAAGTAGATTATCTCAGAGTACCACAGGACCTTGATCAGATGGGCTAATGGGATGAGGAGTGGCAGATGGAGTTTAATTTATGTAACTGTGAGGTTTGCATTTTGGCAAGGCAAACCAGGGCAGGACTTAAACACTTAATGGTAGGGCCCTTGGGAGTGTTGTTGAATAAAGGGACCTATGGGTGCAGGTGCATAGGTCCTCGAAAGTGGAGTCGTGGGTAGACAGGGTGGTGATGAAGTTGTTTGGTACGCTTTTCCTCATTGGTCAGGACATTGGAGTTGAGATGTCACGTTGCAGCTGTATAGGACATTGGTTAGGCCCCTATTGGAATACTGTGTGCAATTCTGGTCTCCCTGCTATAGGAAAGATGTTGTGAAACTTGAAAGGGTGCAGAGAAGATTTACAAGGATATTGCCAGGATTGGGGGGTTTGAGCTATAGGGAGAAGCTGAATAGGCTGGAGCTATGTTTTCCCCTGGAGTGTCGAAGGCTGAGGGCTTAGAGGTTTATAAAATCATGAGGGGCATGGATAGGGTGAATAGACAAGGTCTTTTTCCCCAGGGTGGGGGAGTCCAAAACTAGAGGGCATAGGCTTAAGGATGAGAGGGAAAGATTTGAAAAGGACCTAAGGGGCAACATTTTCACACAGGAGGTGATGTACGTATGGAATGAACTGCCAGTGGAGGTGGTGGAGACTGGTACAGTGACTACATTTACAAGGCATCTGAATGGGTATATGAATAAGAAGGGTTTAGAGGGAAATGGGCCAAATGCTCCAGATTAATTTAGGATATCTGGTTGGCATGGACAAGTTGGACCCAAGGGTCTGTTTCCCCCCTGTACAACTCTATGCCTGTGAATGGGACTAGGTCAGTTTGGGATGTCTGGTCTGGGGCAGAAGAGTTGGACTGAAGGGTCTGTTCTTGTGCACTATGACTAAATGCAGTGGGACATAGGCTTGCTACCGTAGTGTGCTCTCAATACGGTTAATGTCCTAATACTGTAAAACTAACTGTACTATATATATATCAAAGGAACACATTCCAACTTTTAGCGATCATTAGTCTTTACTGATTCCTGCAGTTTTGAAAAAAATCTTAACAAGGGTCCTTTCGAAATTGAACATTTAGTGCCTACTTATACAAGTTTGTTTGTGGGAAATAGACATTGTTTTCTTACGATCGTCACGTCTGCAACGTCGTTCATCTCTTTAAATGTGGCTTCCCATCCCCAATAAAATCTGAAGATCAAACGTTTCGAAACTGAAAGTAAAAAAAAAAGTGCAATCAGGAAATTGCGTTTGATAGCCTGACAGGGAAACAAGAAACGGTGCGGGTTAAAATTGTGGAACCTGCTTCTGAACGTCAGGGATCACTTTCTTTCAGAAGCCCAACATGGCTCACATACACTTGGAGGAAAAAATTGAGGTGATTGAGTTTTTCGGTTGTGTTTGGGGTGGGGCTGCTGTTGAAATGCTTTATTTTGGTACGAGTTTGGACGGATTGTGCCCTAACTATCTTTGAGCTAATTTGTTGTTCGTTTTCCCATCCTCTCTGGACAATTGGAGACCAGCTGGAAAAGAGCGTCAGGAGGTTCAGAGAGATGTTCCAAGGGAACGTGTCCTTAGAGATAGCGGTGATGCTGATGAACAGATATCGCGGTAATTACCAGCTCGTAGCCAAGCACATCATTCTCATGGTCTCTGACCTGGATACTGATGGTGAGTGCATCACTGTTTTAAAGTCTTAAACTGGGGCAAAGTTTCTTCCACCCTTTGGTCCTCTTCCTGCCTCTCATCCTCCTGCTGCAAACCCTCTATAGCATTGCCCCCTCTCTGTCTCCTCTGTAAGTTAACCCTCAGAATTGGTTTGAGATCCTCCAGCCTCCACAGCGCTGTTCAAGTCTCCTGCCCTCCTAACCGTTAGTCCGTAAGATGTCAGAGCAGAACCATTCAGCCCATCCAGGCTGCAATGCCATTCAATGATGCCGAACCTGATGATCCCTTCCCTCCGAGATAGTAGGAACTGCAGATGGTGAAGAATCTGAGATAACAAGGTGCGGAGCTGGATGAACACAGCAGGCCAAGCAGCATCAGAGCAACAGGAAAGCTGAAGTTTCGGGCCTAGACCTTTCTTCAGAAACTTCTGAAGAAGGGTCCAGGCCCGAAATGTCAGCTTTCCTGCTCCTCT
>JAHRHZ010000086.1:12103037-12115541 GCA_024137785.1 Ginglymostoma cirratum | reverse complement strand
CCCAAACCCAACCCAACCCCACCCACAACCCCACCCCAAACCCATCCCAACCCCGCCCACAACACCACTTCCAATCCAACCCCAATCCCACCCTCAACCCCACACCTAACCCAAACCCCCAACCCCAACCCCACCCCAAACCCATCCCAACCCCACCCACAACCCCACTTCCAACCCAACCCCGATCCCACCCACACCCAACCCAACCCCCAACCTCAACCCCACCCTCAATCCCACCCCAATCTCAACCCCACCCCATCCTCATCCCCACCCCACCCCAGGTCTAGGAAGATCAGATTTAACCTGGTGTTGAGTCTTCTCCCCATTAGTAACTCTGCTGGACCCATCCTTGTAGTTGCTTGGGGGGGTGGTCTGATAATCAAATAGGAACCGGGACAGTTTGGTATCGTGTGACGCCGTAGGCCTTTAGTTTCTTTAAGCCAGCCTTCAAAGTTTGGACTGCTCTTTCCGCCAGACCATTAGACAGTGATGGTATGGAGCTGTCCTTATATGACGAATGCCATTCAACTTCAGCAGATATTTGAATTCCCTGCTGGTAAATGACAGCCCAACCCCTCCGAGAGACTGTGTGTTGCAAAAGATGCTCTCAGTCTTTCTATTGTTGACTCCATGTTTGACAAATCAACTATATGCACATCCAATCACTTTGAATGGGCGTCCGTAATGATTAAGAACGTTGATCCCATGAAAGGACCTTTATGGTTGATGTGTAACTGAGTCCAGGTTTTACCCAGCCATTCCCAGGATGTGGGGGAGCTGCTGATGGTAATTTTTGTCCTTGTTTGCACTCTGGGCACTGCCCCACCAATGCAGCTATATCTGCATTCGGTTCTGGCCACCAGGCATAACTTCTCACCAACATCTTCATTTTGGACGCCCATAATGACCCTGGTGGAGTTTAGCCAGTATGTGGTGGCAACCTCTGCTAGGGACATATATTTTTCCCTTCTAAGGCATATGCCATCTTGGAGAAATGACAAAGGACTTTGTCCAAGTTCTCTAAGTGGTCCTTATTGGTGTTCCCTGTTATTAGCACATAGTGCAAATGAATGGCAACCTGACGTAGACCTTGTAAAATATTCTCTGTCATCCACTGAAAAATTGCACAGGCTGATGATCCCCCCACATAGCAGTCTCGTGTTATTGGTACACCCACTTACGGGCATTAATTGTAGCATACCTCGGGGAATCCGCATCTAGCCACAATTGCAAGTACACGTGGTTCATGTCCAGCTTCGTGAAGGACAGACTGCCCCCACCAGCTTTGTGTATTAATCCTCTATGCAACGGATTGTGTATTTATCCAACTGTGAGAAGCAGTTTACCATCTGTTTAAGATCCCCGCAGAGGTGGACTAACTTGTCAGGCTTCACAATTGGTACAACAGGTGCCACCCATCCTGCAAACTGGACTGGTTTGATGATTCCTTTGCCTTCCAGCCTCCTGATTTCTGCCTCTATCTTTGCATATTCGTCAATTGGCACTGGGTGGGCCTTACAGAATCATGGAATTGCTTCCTGGTCAATATGCAAGGTGACCTTGGCCCCTTTGATAGTCCCTAGACTTTCCTCATTAACCTCCGGATATTTAATTAGGATTTCACTCACTTTTCTAATTGAAAAATGTTGAGCTAATCAAGGTGTATCTTTCTCAACCAATGAAGCTTGGGCCCAAACCTTTTACTACAACCACTGGTAACTGAACCAACTGCTGCTCACATGAGTTTGGAAATGAAGTTGTACTCTTAATCTGTAAACGTTTCCTGGTATAAGTTCTCAATCTAGCCGAGGCTTTGCGCAAACTTAAGGGTTGGAGCCAGAGTGAATTTTGTTAAAGACTGGTCCTGCAATCATTGAAATAGCCGTGCAGGATACACCTCCATTGGAACTGGGTGACAATTTAACCAGATGCTTGTTTTGATTGGTCCTAATTTGGATGTTACTCAGCAGTTTAACTGTTCCCAAACCAGATGTAGGTGGACTTTCCAGGGTGTGCACTTTCCTGGATACTGACCTATGAGTTCTCTTACTCAGTTCAAGCCTAGTGGGACTCTTTAGCCGTCTCGAGTCCATATACCGGCAGAAACTACAACGGTTTGCTGGCTGAAGAAAACATTAACCATTTGGCTGAGGCTTAGCTTTGTTTTGGTGTTTTGCTGTGGACTGACCTGGAGTCCCTCTGCTCAGGATATGTTTCCAGTGAGGCTGTGCAATTGCCTTCATTCAAGTGGTATTCCTATAGCTCAGTCGCACTGGTGAGGGTGTCCACTTCCATTGGAATGCCCTGCAGCTCATATGTTCCACTTGCTGCATTTTCCAATGACAAAGCCCATTGTAATGCCTGTTTGAGGTCCAGTTGGGGTTCAGCCAGTAGGCACTTTTGCATAGTTACATCATTAATCCCACTCTTGTTACCACTGAAATAACTCTACAGACACTGGTATCCAATCACCCTTTATTTATACATGCATAGTATATGACACTAATCCAGCTCCCTCAGAGTCAACTCTCAGAGTGAACAGAACCCCTGACACTGCTGTTTATATCTGTCAGCCAGGGCTCCCTGATTAGACCAGATTAACAGCCCCATTCAGGGAACTCATATCCTATGAGGTCCACCTGACTGACCCTGTTACAATCACTACAACCGTCCTTCTCACATTGCCTTTCACGTCTACAGCCATACACAGTCTGCTCTCCATACTGAATTACTGAGTCCACAGCACAGACCGACCCTTTTGGTTCAACTGTAATCCATTCTGGTGTTCATACTCCTCACATGCCATCTCCTGTATATGTGAGACTTTGGAAGTTCTCTGATGTTATCCTGGAAGGAAAGATCAGTAAAACTGACTCATCTTGAGTATATCAAAATAAAAGCCCAGAAAGACCAGGCATTCATTCTAAATTGTTTTTTTACCCCTCTGGGATGGTAGCCCAGTGTCAGTCTTGGTTATAAGGGAAAGGGAGAAAGTTCCTATGGTGTGGTGGTAGCATCCTAACCTAGTGGCCAGAAGCTCTGAGTTCGAGTCCCAACCCAGGATGCATTTGTCACGGAAGCAGTGTCTGTGTAATGACCAAACTGATTCATTTATCCATTCATCGGCAGCCCTTGCAGTACAAGACTGACTCCCTTCTACTCTCAGGGTAGTCACATCAGTCTGTTCAGGCACCTGCAGACTCACTCTCAGGGGCTGTATAGACCGATGCAGCTACTGCAGGCTGTGTTACACTTGGGGTGCGGGAAGGGGTAGGTGGGGCATTGGTGTGGCAACATGGTCCTTTCACTGTTTTCTCCTGGCTTCCATTTCTTCCTGACGGGAAGTCTTAGGGTGCTTGATGCCTTCCCAGATATCCCTCTTCCACTTTCGACAGTCTTGGGCCCGTGATTCCCAGGGAATGCCGCACTTCCCCAGTGAGACCTGGAGGGTATCACTGAAGCACTTCTTTTCCTTTATTCATTCAGGGGATGAGGGTGTCACTGGCTAGGGCAGCATTTATTGCCCATACCTAATTGCCCAGAGGGCAGCTAAGACTCAACCACATTGCTGTGGGTCTGGAGTCACATGTAGGCCAGACCAGGTAAGGATTGCAGTTTCCTTCACTAAAGGACATTAGTGAACCAGATGGGTTTTTCCTGGGAAAAACAAAAAGGTAATGGATTTGTGGCCATCATTTGGCTTTTAATTCCAGATGCCTTTATTGAATTCAAATTCCACCATCTGATATAGCAGGATTTGAACCTGCATCCCCAGAACATTATCTGGATGAACAGTCCAGTAATAATACCACTAGGCCATTGCCTCGCCTCTGTCCAGCTGGGGCTCACCTGCCATTTCAGAGTTGGTACTATTCCAATGCCACCAAGCAGATTGACCGTGAACTGGTAAACTCTTCCCACTAAAAGGAGGAGAGTGTCCTGGTCAGCCGTCCTGCAGCTGTAATATTCCCATAAGGATGGACCAACCCTCTGGAGAAATGGTGTAAGTCAGGCTCCTGGTCGTTGTTGCAGCACTTCACATTTTACTCACTAGATGGCAGAATTGCTTAACAAGACAGATCCCTTCACCACACACTGTCAGTGAGAAATGCAGGATCGTGAGCAGCAGTCACTCAGAGGTAATAGGAAGATTGCATCTTCAAATCGAAAGAAAACCTTGCATTTTAAAACTGTATTACAATTTATGTCAAAGGACGCCATTTTGCCCAATTGTGCCGGTTATTTGGAGAAGCTACAGTATCCTATCAGTCTGCATTCCCCTGCTGTTTCCCCATAATCCTGCCAATTATTCCTTCCCAATTCACTTGCCAGAATTGTAATTATTTGTGTTTTTTTTATGTAGTGGATTTTAAATCTCAGGACTTCCTTAAAGGTTTGACAAATGTTTAAAAATTCAGTTTGTGTTGTAATGCGGGTAACACAGAACGCAATTTGCACGCAGCAAGTTCCCCAAAAGTTAGTCAGGTGATAATGACCAATTATTGGCCCGGGGCATTGGGGAGAACTGCTTGGAGCAAGTGTGGATTTTTTTTTGTTTTAACAGCCACCCAAGAGGGCAAACAGAGCCTCACTTGCTGGCTCATCTGAAGGGGAGTCACTCTGCCAGCCAAGAGATGGGAGTAAGCTATTTCGAGCTGATAGAGGTTCCCAGTCAGAGGATGGGAGAGGGTCGGAAAGGGGAGGGAAGAATTGTTTGTAATGTTCTCTGCCTCTCCATTGCCCACAGTGGTGGGATCTATTGAAGAAGACGATCCATTGGGGTTGTTCATGATTGACATACCTGGGACACATCTGCTGGGTCTGCTACTTGTTTAGGAAGATTGCAGGGTGCAAATTCCAAATCCATAAAGAACTTAAATTCTCATGAGAATTTAAAACCGGTGCAAATTATTTTAAAAAAAAAGAGTTTCAACGAGATCTGGCTGTTAATGACGTAACGAAAGTCTGCGTACTTTGTATAATATCATTTTTACTATCAGCTGGAACTCTCTCCCAAACTCTGCAACGTTGGACTATGAATCTATGCCTGGGAATAGCACCTAGGCTGAGCAGAAATTCTCTCTGTGCAGAGGCGCTTTGCATTGCAAATAACCAACACTGCACCTGATCCCCAAGTAACTGCGACAAACTTGAGTCACACAGCACAGGAGAGGCCCTTCAGCCCATTGAAGCTGCACTAATCCCACGTTCCAGCACATCGCCCATAGCCATGAATGCAATGATATTCCAACAGCTTGTATATCCTTAGATTTTTAAAAACTGCGATGTTTCCTGCCCCTATTGCCCTGTGAGTAAAATTTATCTTCCTCAAATCCCTTCAAAACCGCCAACCCTTTCAACTTAAAATGATGACCACCCTCCCTCATTATTGACCCCTCATCTAAGAGCAACAGCTGTTTCATGTTCACCATGTCCATGTTCCTCATAATCTTATACATGTCAGTCAGGTCCACCCTTCACTCAACTTTCTCTGCCCTAGAGAAAACAACCTGAACAACCAGCCTCCCTTCATAATTAAACTGTTCCATCCCGGGCCATGTTTCCAAGGGTCTGCAGAACAAACAAGAGCAAACCCATGGCACACTGCTTAAAGTTGATCACAGAGCGAAAAAAAAACACTCAAATTTCAAACCCTTTGATTTCTTGTAACTGATCTGTTCTTTTTTAAAGACAGATTAAGTTGGGTATAAAAACCGAAAGAACCGCGGATGCTGTAAATCAGGAACAAATACAAAATTTGCTGGAAAAGCTCAGCAGGTCTGGCAGCATCTGTGAAGGAAAAAACAGAGTCCAGTGACCCTTCCTCAGAATCCCCCGCAACAACTTCTCTATTAACTCCTCCCATTTTCTTCGATTACGTTGGTACGTTTACTTCCGTTCATGAGTGTTGACATAACACGAATGCAGGGGAGTTACTGGATTTTTAACAAGGTGAAGAACTTCACCTGACGAAGGGGCGGTGCTCCAAAACCTTGTGATTTCAAATAAACCTGTTGGACTGTAACCCGGTGTGATGTAACTGCTGACTTAGAGTTTAGAAGATTGAGGTGATCTCATTGAAACGTAGAGGATTCTTAACGGGGTTGACAGGGTAAATGCTGAGAAGATGTTTCCCCTCATGAGAGTCTAGGACCAGAGGGCATACTCTCAGAATAAAGGGAAGTCAATTTAAGACTGAGATGAGGGGGAATTTCTTCTCTCAGAGGGTTGTGAGTCTTTGGAACTTCTTGCCACAGAGAGCTGTGAGTCCTTGTGTCTATGTCAGGCTGAGATAGATAGATTCCTGATCAGTCGGGGGATCATGGGAATGGGCAGAAAAGTGGATGTGAGGAATGTCAGATCAGCCACGATCCTATCGCACGGAGAGACCAGGCTTGAGGGGCCGAATGGCCCACTCCTGCTCCTACTTCTTAAGATCACATAAGGAGATATTAGGACAGGCGGCCAATTGCTTGGGTAAAGACGCTGTTTTCAAGAGATAGACTGATTTGGTTTAGGAAGGGGATTCCTAGAGTTGAGACAGGATTGAGCATAGGCAAACACGGGCGTTCATTTCTGTTCCTTTTATCTCCGTTCGTTTCTGTTCCCCTTTTGTAATTTTCACAGGAATTCCCTGTACTTGTGTTCCTCGATCGATTGATCTGTAGATGGCTGTATATGTGTATGGTTTTCTTGTTGGGTGGATGATGTTGGAGGTTGATTGCTGCCGTCTGGTGTTGTGTTAGTCACACATACATATATATACACACACACACACACCTTCCCTCCCTTGTGTGCAGATCCGGTTAAGTAGGAGAGGAGGCAGAGGCACAGGCACACATACGCAAGGTAAGGAAAACCCCGCAGCTTACCCCTCCCCACCAGCCGTAGCAGTCCCTCTTTACAGGGTTCTGCAAGCAAATGATTTCCTGGGCGCGGTGGAAATAATTCTTAATCGAGAAAATTACTTGTTATTTAAATCGGAATTGCTGTTTAGCAAGGGGATAGGAGAATGGTAAACATTTAACAGATGCATTTGTAATATGTACATCACAAGACTTTGAAATAGCTAAAGTCTCCATTTAGTGATTTTTTTTGCTATTTAATCTCAATCGGAGGCTTGTGGGTGTGATTTTATTTTCGGTTAAGTGAAGTTTTTCTTTATCAGAGCGGGTGTTGTTTTCACCAATTATTTTAATTTCTGTAGTTCACTTTAAGGGGCACTCAGTTGCGGGATGTGGTCCTTCTCTCCATCATCATGTTTTGTTTATGTTTAAATTTGAAGAGCGGGATCTGTAGTGTCTTAAGGAGCATTTTAAAGTGAACGTTAGCAGCTGTTTAGTGGAGTAAGAGTCACGCCTTGCTCCGGAACCCCTCCCCAGTGTTTCCTTAAACTCTCCCTGGGAACAGGCTCAGTCCGACTCCGCTCCGAGAGACCATCAAACACGGACCACTTGAGTGAGTCCTCATATTCTCCCAGCCCGCTCTCTGGGGCTTTATTTCAGGGCATTTTAACAAGGTTCGGAGAGGGGGTGGGATTTGAAAAAGAAACCTTTTCGTTCCAAAATCAGCTGGATTACAGGCAGAGAATGTGTAAGCAGCTGGAGGCTGGGGAGAGGCGGCCTGAGGAAATTAGGGCTGGAATGAGGAGATGGGAAGGATGAGTGGGCAGTGGTGGGACCAGGAGAATTGGCAGTAAGGAAGGGGGGTGAGGGGGAAACAAGAGAGAGGGAAATGGGGCTGGAGGAAAAGGCACAGGGAAAGAGGGATTGAGAGAAATTAAGGTAGAGGAGCTCAGTCGAGTTTGTTTCAACATCTGGAGTGCGAATGGTGGTAGATCATAGAGCTCCTGTGGTGGGGAAGCATGCCATCTGGCCCCTCCAGTCCCCACCGAGCCTCTGAACAGCATCTCACCCAGACCCCACCCCATATTTCCCATGGCTAACCCACCTAACCTGCACATCCCTGGACACTGGGTCAATTTCCCATGGCCACTCCACCTGCACATCTTTGGACTGTGGGAGGAAACCCACGCAGACACAGGGAGAATGTGCAAACTCCACACAGACAGTTGCCTGAGGGTGGAATTGAACCGAGGCCCCTGATGCTTTGAGGCAGCAGTGCTAAGGCCTGAGCCACCATGCTGCCCAAAACTCAAACAAATAAACTGATGCACAGTTACATGAGATCGAGGTAGTGAAAATGAGTCAGTGAGATTTGGGGTGGAAGAAAGTTGAGAAAATAGCTTTGCATTTGCAGGGAACATCCAGACCTCCTCTGCTGTTCCAAGAATCCTCCCCAAGTGACTCCTTCCCGTAACAGTGACCTCCTCCCTTCAGTACTGTCTACCACCCTTTCTCTCCCTTGTTGTCGTTCTGCTCATAAACTACAGCGCACTCCAGACCAGGTTACTCTTGACCCACACTCTGCCAGCGATGACTTCCATTAGCTTCCTAGTTAGCCACCATGCTTCAAGATCCTCACCCATATTCACAAGAGGCTCTCAGAGACATACACACACCCTAACCTTCAAAATGGCCCTGCCCCATCAGTTATTGTACTTCCAACAAGCGTGCTGCAAGTTTACAAACCTCCTTTCTTATCTTTCACCATCTAATTGACTAACTCTGTTGTCCCTACCACTCCCAGTGCCTGGAGATACCCTGCATGTGATGCAGTGTATCCTGCACTGGGTTCTTTCTTCAGTTTTCCTATTAGAATCCCTACAGTGCGGAAACAGGCTCTTCGGCCCAACAAGTCCACACCGAACCTCAGAGTATCCTGACCACACCCATCCCCTTGTAACCCACCTAATCTACACAGCCCTGAACACTATGGCCAATTTAGCATGGCCAGTCCACCTAACTTGCACATCTTTGAATTGTGGGAGGAAACCCACGCAGACACAGGGAGAATGTGCAAACTCCACACAGACAGTCACCCGAGGCTGGATTCAAACCTGGGTCCCTGGCACTGTGAGGCAGCAGTGCTAACCACTGAGCCACCGTGCCACCCTGATGTCTTGGTCAATATATCCCTCAGTCAACCAAGAAAAAGGTTATCTGCTCGTGATTACATTCCTGCTTTTTAAAGTCTAATCTTTCATGAGATGGTGGTGTTGCAAGGCCAGCATTTTTTATCCATTGCCTTTGATCGGTTTACTAGACCGTTTTGGAGGGCAGTTAAGAGTCATCTATATTGCTGTGGGGTCTGGAGTCACGTATAGGCCAAACTGGGTAGGGATGGCAGAGTTCCTTCCCTAAAGGGCATTACAATGGTGTTTTAAGCAACAATTGATGACGGCCTCCATAGCGAGGCCAGACTTCAATTCTCCATTGACTTCAAATTCCATCAGTTGCCCTGAGAGTAATGGACTCAGCCTCTGGATTACTGATCTAGTGACATTACCCCATGCCACCACCTGTACAGACTATTACCACATTTTCTACATTACAACAGTGATTACACTTTAAAAATAATTTATTTGCTGTAAAGCACTTTGAGACGTCATGAGGTTATCATGGAAAGTGCTTTATAAATGCAGGTGTAAAGGAGGTAAAAGGTACTGCAGATGCTGGAGAATCCGAGATAACAAGGTGTGGAGCTGGATGAACACAGCAGGCTGTGTTCATCCAGCTCCACAGCTTGTTATATCACTCAAACCTGTGTGCTTCTTCTAGATTTTGTTAAAAAACAGAAAGTAAATGTTGGTTAGACATAATCCATATATACTTTTCTCATCGGTTTTATTTGCATATCACAAAACTCCAACTCTGATGACTTATTCTCCATGTTTTTAATTAATTAACATGTCCAGAAATGGTACGACACATCTTTGGAGTACATGCTTTTTTGGTCTTCTGACCTGAGGTAGGGACACTACCTTTGTGCCACAAGAGCCTTGAATGTGGCCTTGCTGTCCATATACCCAGTCAAATTTGAATATATGAAATAATTGAGTAAGAATTTTACTGGGTATATAGAGAACAAAACCCCAGTTAGAGCTCTTGTGGTACATTGGTAGTGTTCTTACTTCAGGTAGATGACCTAGGTTCAAGTCCCACCTGCTCCACAGATGTGTCATAATATCCCTGAACATGTTGTTCCCCAGTCAATTTCTCATCCAATTATGCTCAACTAACATATAACCTTCAGCTGTTCCCTTGTTCCATTTGGCCTCAGGCATCCCTACCAGACTCTACTTGATAATAACAGACTGGGCTAGTTCCACACGGTCTTAACAGCCCTCCTCATTCTATATTCTATAAACTTCAACTGATCCAAAATTTTGCTGCCTTTGTCTAATGTGTAAGAAATCCTGTACACCAATTATACTTGCTCACTGACCCATATACTGCTGACTCTGAAAATCCTTGTATTTTAAAATTCTCACACTCTTCAAATCTCTCTGTGGTCTAATTTTTGCCATCTCCAATTTCCTTCAGTCCTACACCCTTCAGATCACCAGGTTGCTCCCATTCTGGTGTCATGAATCCCTAGTTTTAATTGCTCTACCATTGATGATATCTTCACTTGCCCAGGCTTTAGCACTGGAAGTTTTTCCCTAAATCTTTCCGTTTCTTTCTCTTCTTTACGATGTTGCTTAACAATTCTCTCTAATATCTCATGTGACTTGCTGTTTGATAATACCCTTATGAAGCATCCTGAACATTTTACACATTAAAAGGTGTTATACAAATGGAAGTCTTTGTCATGTCAATTTCATAGCAACAAATTGTATAGAAGTAAAATTTGATTGTAACAAAAATCTAGAAGGAAGGAAAAACATGCAAAATTTCTTACCTGCATTCATGTCAAATGCTGCATTCTTCTTCTGTTTTTCTAGTCGCTCCTTTTCTGCCTTCTCTTTGGCTAGTTTGGCTCTTTTGATTTTCTCTTCAGCTTCTTTCCGTTTCTTGTTCTCCATTACTGATTGCTAAGAGAGATAAAAGATTACTTAAGGAAAGAAGGAATTGCATCTTATCATACCTTTCTTGGTCTTGGCATTTCACAATGCTTTATAACAAATTAAATACTTTCAAGATGCAGTCACATTGTAAAGGGGATCAGCACAGTTGGCTGGATGGCTTGTATGCAATGCAGAAGGATATCAAACGCATGGTTTAATTCCTGTAATGGCGGAGGTCTCCATGAAGGCCCTGTCCTGCATATAAGGCGTGAAGGTTAAACTTATTGCCAGTCATCGCTCTCTAATGACAGAACAACCTACGGTCTGCTGGGACTATGGCAACCTTCAAATCACTTCACTTCAGCATTGTAATATAGGAAGTGCTGCAGACAGCTTGTATAAAGCAAGGTCTTATAAATAGTAATATGAATGACCAGATAAACCGTTTTAGTAATATAAGTCAGGTGGAAAAATATTGTATAGGGCCACAAAATCTGTTGCATCCACCCAAGAACGTAGATACAGCCTGACATGATTGAAAGACTGCACCTCTGGCAGTACAGCATACCTTCAGTATGGCACTTTAGTGACAGCTAGACTGTGCTCAAATCTGAGTGGTACTTGAACTTACAACACCCTAATTCGAACACAGCAGAGCTAACACTGTGACCACGTCAAATGAAGCTCATAAACTATGTTTAAATTTCAGTAAATATAAGATTATTATTATTGAAACTTTTGAGAGGTCAAGGACTCAATAGTGTAATACAGCTTCAGGGGTTACTGAACTTTATACTTTATAAATTTAAAATCTTAAGTGCACCCCCAATGAATAAGTGCACAAACAAACTGCATGCCACGCAGCAGAGGATCCTCAGTTTTATTCATCGTTTGCAGTAAATTAGCTGATCTCAGCCAGGTGACAGCTGGCATGCTTCAGTCCTTCTGAGGAAATTAGAGGTCCCATTCCACATCACGATCCAGTACTACGTAGTACTGAAAGAGTATCTGAAGCACCACCCTGAAGATCTCTGCATTTCAATAGACTTAATGATAAGAAAAAACTAACTAGGCAAGGGACTATCTAGTCTATCACGTATAACACTGCATCAAGAAAGGGGAAGAAGGTGGATGAGTAAAATGGAAGTCAAAGCTAATGCTTGGGGGAGACAATTTCAAATCTTACCATGGCAGGAGACAGAATTCTAATTCAATTAACTATTCTGGAATTTAATTAAGTTGAAAATGATCAGTAATGGTGACCATAAAACCATTTGGTTCAAAAATAGGGAAGGGAATTTGCTATCATTCCCTGGTCAAGTCTACATGTGAGTTCAGATCATTTAATGTTAACCTAAATTGGCTATTTGGTGCTAAGATGGGTAGGATGAAGTGTCTGTTGTCTCTATGCAGAACTCTCCTGCTGGAAAGTGCCCAGGTTGAAGATGACAATCAGCAGTTAGGGAGCAGGGTGTAAAAATGACACACTGCACCAAATCTCATAAGTGCCCACATCACTATTACATTGCTTCATACATAATTAATTAAGCACTTACCAAAAACATAGTCTTGAAGTTACTAAGATCACCAAAAAA
>JAHRHZ010000086.1:12068054-12098037 GCA_024137785.1 Ginglymostoma cirratum | reverse complement strand
TCATAGGAGCAGGAAAACAAGTTTTCCTGCTCCTATGATGCTGCTTGACCTGCTGTGTTCATCCAGCCCCACGCTTGTTATCATAGATACTCGTGTGAGAAGCTGCCTAAAGCAATGTCTGTGTCCCTATCCTTCCCCCAGAAGGATCCAACTCTGGTCAGATTATATTCCGAGAAGTTTTATCACAACCTACAACTGTGCTGCCCAGTCAAACAACCTTGTTTACTGTCATAGGAAGTAGGAGCAGGTGTAGGCTATTCAGTCCATCAGTCATGGCTCAGGGGCTAGCACTGCTGTCTCACTGAGCCAGGGACCTGGTTCGATTCCACCCTCGGGTGACTGTGTGGAGTTTGCACATTCTCCCCGTGTCTGCGTGGATTTCCTCCAGGTGCTCCGATTTCCTCCCACAGTCCAAAGATGTGCAGGTTAGGTCAGGCCGTGGGAAATTGCCCCGTAGTGCCCAGGAATGTGTAGGCTAGGTGGGTTAGACATGGGAAATGTAGGTTTGTAGGGTAGGGGTTGTGGGATGTACTTCAGAGGGTTGGTTGCAGCCCATCATTCTGGTGCTGGCTATCTGAAAGAATTAGTTCCGGCATTTTTTTGCCATTTCCTTGAAAGCTGCCCATCCCACGGTGTAACAATTTAATTCTTGAATACACCAAATCTTTTGGCCCCTTTTGCCCTTCCTGTATAAGCTTAAATTTTGAAGATATCCCCTTTCCACTGACCCCAGCACAGATTTCAGTAGACAATTCCAAACATCAGTGAATCCTTACAGTGTGGAAACAGGCCAGGCAGCCCATTGAGTCCACTCTGACCCTCTGAATATCATCCCACCCAGACCTATCCCCCAACCTGTTCTGTAATCCTGTGTTTCCCACGGCTAACCCACCTAACTTACACGTCCCTGGATGCTATAGGGCAATTTAGCATTGCCAATCCACCCTAACCTGCACATCTTTGGACTGTGGGAGGAAACCGGAGCAGCCAGAGGAAACCCCACGCAGATACAGGGAGAAAGTGCAAACTCCACACAGGCAGTCACCAAAGGGTGGGATTGAACCTGGGTCCCTGGTGCTGTGAGGTAGCAATGCTAACCACTGAGCCAGTGTGCTGCCCAAACAAATGAATTAGGAGTAGGGATAGGCCATTCTGCCCTCCGGAACTGCTTTACTGTTCCATTTGACCACTAAGACCTCAAAGATATGACCACTGCTGATCTGTTTCTGGCCTTCTCTCCAATTTCCCAACTACCTCTGATAACCTTTTGACCCTCTCTCTTATTAAATATTCGTAAAAGTGCCATAAAAGTATTCATTGAACCCGTCTCTGGGGAGGAAAGTTCCACAGATTTGGCCCTATTGAGAAAGAAAACAAAAATGATCTCCTCTCTGTCTACAATGAGAGACCTTCTACAAGCTGCCTTGAGAGACTTCCCCATGGATCATGCCTCCTTTTTTAAATACTCCTGGCCGTGCTGTTGCTTAGGGGCTGCTGTTTTAAATGCCCACACTCCGAGCTGTTGCTGAGCCATGATAGATGGATGCTGGCATTTTCTGTAAGTGAGTGTTTTAAGATCGTTAGAATTGATCAACAGTGCCAAGCAACTGCTGAATAAATGCTGGCCAGTGATTCCGCCTTTGCTAGCTCAGTATGTGAGTGTATGCCAGACTTCATTAACTCATGGTTTAGTTCCTTCTGGTGTGAGTAATTCTTTTTGCTGTTTATATAAGGAGCTAGGCTGCTGTGCCACACTCAGCCCTGCAGAGAAAATGTGTTCAGGCATTGGCGCACTTGCCAATTTGGCCTGGAGTCCCTCCGCATTGTTCCGTGGGAATGCACTGGCCCTAGTGATATTGTTGCTAGAGTATTAATCCAGAGATCCAGGTAATGTTCTGGGGGCCTGGTTTAAATCCCACTATGGCAGATAGTGAACTTTGTATCCAATAAAAATCTGGAATTAAGAGTCTGATGATGACCATGAAACCATGGTGGCTCGGTGGTTAGCACTGCGGTCCCTCAGTGCCAGGGACCCAGGTTGAATCCCACCCTCGGGCGACTGTGCAAACTCCACACAGACAGACATTCTCCCTGTGTCTGTGTGGATTAGGCAGGTTCAATACGGGGATGGGAGGGGTAGGTGGTTGTGGATCTGGGTGGGATACACTTTAGAGGGTCAGTGGGGACTTGATGGCTGAATGGTTTCTCTTTGTGCTGTAGGGATTCTATGATTTCATGGAACAGGCAAGTCAATACTGTTTCAAAATCAAGTAACAGGAAAGAAAGTAAAGAAATAGTCTGGGATCTGACTTCAGGTACAGCAGGGAATGGCAAAACTATCAGAAGTGTGTTAATGAAACTGGAAGAGAGAAACGATAAACAGGTGATAAAAGCATGTATGGTTTTTTATTATTCATTCACAAGATGTGGGCGTTGCTGGCTAGGCCTATTTGTTGCCCATGCCTAATTACCCAGAGGGCACTTGAGTCAACCACATTGCTGTGGGTCTGGAGTCACATGTAGGCCAAACCAGGTAAGGATGGCAGTTTCCTTCCCTAAAGGACATTAGTGAGGGACAGGTTACAGTGTTTGATCAGAATAAAAGTCCAATATACAAATGCATGGAGTGTGAGGAATAAATTTACTGGCCTGCAGGCACAAATTCAAACTGGGGACTCAGAAATTGTAGCCATTACTGAGACATGGCTGCAGGATGGTCTGGGATTGGGAGCTAAATGTACCTCGGGTTATAACAGCTACCGGACGGACAGGGAGAATGGCGGAGGAGGTGGAGTGGCCTTCCTGATTTGAAACAGTGTGGAGCGAGGTTATGATGAGGCTAAGGCATTCAGAGGAGACTGTATGGGTAGAAATGAGGAACAGTATGAAGTGCTGGATTGTATAAAGGCAGAAATTAGGCAAGTGCCTAGCAAAGCAAGAATATTATTAATGGGGGATTTTAACTTAAACCTAGATTGGGAGAACCAGGCTAGCACTTGTCAGAAAGGTAGTGAATTTCCGGAGTCTGTCTGATTTGATTTTGATTTATTGTTGTCACATTTACCGAGATACAGTGAAAAGTGTTGTTTTGCATGCTCTACAGGCAGGTTGCACCGTGCAAAGTGCTTCAGGGTAGCACAGCAGAGTGCAGACTACAGTGTTACAGCCGCAGAGAAGGTAAAGAGAGAGGGAGATCAGAATTAACATCTGAGAGGTCCATTCAGAAGTCTAATAACAATGGGGAAAGAGCTATTCTTGAATCTGTTGGTACGTGTTTTCAAACTTCTGTATCTTCTGCCCGATGGAAGAGGGTGAAAGAGAGTATGAAAGAGAGTTTGGGAGGGGTCTTTGATGATGTTGGCTGCTTTCCCAAGGCACGGTAAGTATAGATGGAGTCAATGGATGGAAGGCTGGTTTGTGTGATAGCCTGGGCTGTGTTCACAACTGTCTAGTTTCTTGCAGTCTTGGGAAGAGCAGTTGCCATATCATTGCCATGATGTATCCAAATAGATGCACCGTAGAAAGCATCCTATAAAAATTGGTCAGAGTCCTTGTAGACATGCTGAATTTCCTTAGCCTCCTGAAGGAAGTAGAGGCTATGTTGTGCTTTCTAGACTGTAACATCGATGTGGTGGACCAGGTTGTCGGTGATCTTTACTGCTAGGAACTTGATGTTTTCCACCTCAGCACCATTGATGCAGACAGGGGCGTGCCCTCCACTCCACTTCCTGAAGTCAATGACCGGCTCCTTCATTTTGCTGACACATGTCCTGGATACAACAAGGAGACAAGCAATATTGGATTTAATAATGAGCCAAATTTAATTAGTAATCTAATTGTGCGAGAACGTTGACCAAAAGTAATACTCATAACATGATTGAGTTGAGTGTCGCATTTGAAAGTGAAAAGCATGCGCCAGTCCACTAGTTTTTTACATCTAGATAAGTCCAACTTTAATGAGATGAGACGGAAACTGTCTACAGTAAACTGGGAAAATCTGCTAATGGGTAAAACAACTGGAGAACAGTGGGAGGACATTTAAAGAGACATTTAACGCCAGTACAGAACCAATTCATACACCCGAATTGCAAAAGCTCCACATTACAGGAGAAGAAAGGTATGTATGACTAAAAAGGTAAGGGGACAGCAGAAAACTAAAAGAAAGGACTCAGAAAATGCAAAACAAAAACAGCACAGACCCTGCTGAATGGGGAAGATACGAAGACTATCAAGGGGCCAGGAAGCAGCCAGTAAAAACTACTAGAAAGGATTATGGAAGGAAATTTGCCAGGGATATCAAAATCAGTCAGAAGAAATGTTATAGTTACATAGAGGAAAAGGGGATGGTCAGGAGCAATGATGACCCACAAAAGACTAACTGTGGGGATATTGTCAATGACTATGGGGAAATAGCTGACACGACTCAGTATTTACAGTAAAAAAGGAAGGTAGCTTACTGGAATACCCAAGGAAACTAATTTGGATTGGGAACAGGGAGTGAATAAAATTAATGAAAGTAAAGCATGAATAATAAGGAAATTAATGGAACTAAAGAGTGTTAAATCCCTGTGACCCAATGGTTTCTGTCCCAGGGTGTTAAAGGAAGTCAGGGAGCGCATTGTAGACATCCTCGTTATAATCTTTCAGAGTCCCCGGATACAGGAGTTATCCCTCTGGATTGGAAAATTGTACATGTCACTCTGCTTTTTAAGAATGGTGAAATAAAGAAAACATTATATTACAGAGCAGAACATTGCAGAGCGGTTAGCCTAACACCTGTGATGGGAAACTTGTTGGAGTCTATAATCAAGGACGGCAGTAACTGAACACCTTGGAAATTTTCAGTCAGTCAGGGAAACCCAGCATGGGTTTATAACAGGTCATGCCTGACAAATCTAACTAATTTAGTTTTTGAAGAGGTGACCGAGGTAGTGGACAGGGAAATGTCTGTGGTTCTTGTTTACGTGGATTTCCAGAAGGCAATTGATAAAGCCCCCACAGAAGAGACTATTAACTGAGATGGAAGCCCACGGAACTAAAGGAAAATTAGTGTCATGGCTGGGAGATTGGTTGAGTGGTAGGTGACCGAAAGTAGGGATAATGGGTAGATTCTCAAATTGGCAGGATGTGACCAGTGGTGTCCCACGAGGATCAGAGTTAAGGCCTCAATTATTTATTAACAACCTAGATAATGACATAGAAAGTCATATCTCCAAGTTTGCTAACAACCCAAAGTAAGGTGGCACTTTAGACAGTGTAGACGATAGTATAAAATTTCAAAGGAATATCAATAGACCAAGTGAATGGGCAAAACTGTGGCAGATGGAGTTCAATGTAAGCAAGTGTGAGGCTATCCATTTTGGACCAAGAAATAACAGATTAGAGCACTTTGTGGATGGTATGCCACAGGGGCTCAGTGGTTAGCACTGCTGCCTCACAGCACCAGGGCCACGGGTTCAATTCCATCCTTGGGTTACTGGTCTGTATGCAGTTTGCATATTCTCCCTGTGTCTGTGTGGGTTTCCTCCCACAATCCAAATATGTGCAGGTTAGGTGGATTGCCCATGGAAAATGTAGGGTAACAGGGATAGAGTATTGGGATGAGTCTGGGTGGGATACTGTCAGGAGAGTGGTGTGGACTTGATGGGCTGAATGGCCTGTTTCCACACTGTAGGGATTCTACAAAAAAAAAATTTGAAGTTAAACACAGTGAATGTCCAAAGAGACTAGGGGATTCAGGTGCTTAGATCTTTAAAATGTCGTAACCAGGTCTAGAAATGACTCAGGAAAGCTAGTGCAATGCTGGTTTTTAAATCGAGAGGACAAGGATGCAGAAGTTATACTGCAGTTACACAAAACTCTGGTTAGAGCCCACTTGCAAAACTGAGGGGATCTGGGTACCACACCTTAGGAAGGATTATTGGCCTTGGAGGGAGTACAATGTAAGTTTGCAAGAATGATACCTGGACTTCAGGGGTTAAGTCATAAGAAGAGATTATACAAATTAGGCCTGTTTTTCTCTAGAATTTAGGAGGATAAAGGGGTGATCTGACTGAAGTATTCAAGATATTAACTAGAAAAGACAGGAGAGAAGAAGTCAAACTATTTCCACTGGTTGGGGATTCTAGGGGGCGTAGTCTGAGAATGCCAGCCAGACACTTCAGGAGACTTGTTGGGAGGCATTTCTACACACAAAGGACTGAAGAGTTTTGGAGCTCTCTTCCACCAAAAGAAGCTAGATCAGTTGTTGATTTTAAATCTGAGGAGGAGAAAGTTTTACAAAACTAAGATATTAAGGCAGGTTTGTGGAGCTAGGCCACGAACCAGCCACGATCTCAATGAACAGTGGGCTAGTTTTGCTGGGCTGAATGGCCTACTCCTGTTCCCGTGTTTTTGAACTGCTGCCGTCATGGAGTGGAGGAACATTCACAGTTCTATGGGAGGGGGAGCTCCAGGTTTTTAGACCCAATGGCCCAATTTTGACTGTGTGTGGCTGCGATCAGGCTGTCAAAAAAAGAGCTTATATTGCTGGTGGGTGTAGAAATGAGGGGAGGAGTCCTTACTGAAGTGTGGATTATGCCTTGGCCAATTTAACAGGACCTCCAAATCTGAATGGAATGTATTGCATGCAGAGTACCGGTTTTAGCTTTGTTTGGAGAACCTCCACTTGTTTGGATTAATGCACTCAGTGGTTTCCTGGTGAAGCCGCCTTTCATCAATGCAGAGTGCTTTCCATCCTGTGACTATTATAGTGCAATCAAGTGACCAGGCCATTAACTGGGCCCTTCAAAGTGAAAGTAAACAACATGTATTGTGTGGAACGCCTACCTCATTTCCACAGCAAACGTCCCACTGGCTTAATAATAACTCACTTAAATTGCAGCTCCCAAACAGCAGGATTCAAAATCCCTCACTGCCAGTTTCCTGAGTACTTCCCAAAGACCACTTTTCAAACACTGAATGTCTCAGCGCTGAGAGAGGCCAGTAACTCCTGGTCTATGAGGGAGCCACTGCCCGTGAGACAGAAGGCCAGGGGCTCGGGTCCTGCTGCAGGGTCTCGGCTGAGAGTCAGGAGTGCCTTCCTTCAGAACACACTTCCTATGGATGCAAAGGTCGCCATTAATGGAGACTAACTTTCAGTTCCACATTTATTAAGTGAATTCAAATCGCACAATAGAATCATAGAGATGTACAGTATGGAAACAGACCCTTCGGTCCAAATCATCCATGCCGACCGGATATCCTAAATTAATCTAGTCCCATTTGCCAACATTAGGCCCATATCCCTCTAAACACATCCTATTCATATACCCATCCAGATGCCTTTTAAATGTTGTAATTGTACCAGCCTCCACCCCTTCCTCTGGCAGCTCATTCCTCTGTACACACACCACCCTCTGTGTGAAAAAGTTGCCCCTTAGGTCCTTTTTAAATCCTTCCCCTCTCACCTTAAACCTATGCCCTCTAGTTTTGGTCTCCCCTACCCTGGGATAAAGACCTTGACTATTCACCCTATCCATGCCCATGATGAGTTAATAAACCTCTATAAGATCTCCCTTTAGCCTCCGACGCTCCAGGGAAAATAGCCCCAGCCTATTCAACCTCTCCCTGTAGCTCGAACCCTCCAATCCTGGCAACATCTTTTTTGCACCTTTTCAGGTTCAATAACATCTTTCCTATAGTTGGGAGACCAGAAATGAACGCAGTAGTGTAAAAGTTCCATTACTGTGGTGGGATCTGAACCAAGGTAACTTTGAGCTTCTGTCTGGGCCTCTGGATAGATATTCCCGTGACATTCTCTCTAACCAACACTAACTAGCCTTGAAGCCTTCCTGACCTGCACAGCTCTCTCAGACAGCAGGGGAGAGAAGCAGTGACCAAGCAGGCAAGTGGCCAGCTTTTAAATATACCAGGGAAGAAGATATCTCTCTCTTATTTTATTTCATTCATGGGATGAGGGTGTCGCTGGATCGCAGCATTTATTGCCCATTCCTAATTGCCCGGGGGCAGTTAAGAGTCAACCACATTGCTGTGGGTCTGGAGACACACGTAAGCCAGTAAGGATGGCAGTCCTTACTCAGACTGTGAATACGGTTGATTCCTCAAGCCTTTCAGTTGAGGGCAACAAATATCCTTAAGTGGTGCCCACGTTCTGTCAAAGATCAAAAAGAAAAATGAAATTTAAAAACTGCTGAAGAAACTCAGCAGATCTGGCAGCAACTGTGGAGAGAGAAACAGAGTTGCAGGTCCAGTATGACTCTAAGGAAGCCTTTAGTTAACCAATCTTGTCTGTGATAAGGACGTCGTGGTGGGCCTTAGCAGATGTGAAGGAAAAATAAATTGCATTTGTTTAGCACTTATCAAAACATCCCAAATCCTTAGCCAAGAAGGTGCACTTGAACTGTGGTCATGCGGTGAGTAGGGCAGATAATTCACTCCTAGCACATCCCCACAAATCGCAGGTAATGTGTTTTTCTGACGCGGGAACGGCTGGCTGGTGGTGATATATACTCAAAAGGACTCCAGTGAAATCTCCCTCATTCTTCTTCAGAATCCACAAGATTTTTTAAAAAATGAGATAGCCACTGTCTCGTTTGACGTCTTTGCTGAATGTGGCAGTGCAGCGGTCCCTCAGTACTGCCCTGACAATGCCCATGTGATTATGGTGTCCCATTCTCTGGAGCGGGACTCGAACCCATGACCTTCCTGTGCAGGTAGAGAGCTGCTCACTGCAACATTAGCTGACATCACAAGCCGTACATAGGTTTGTGAAAGATTAGATATCCTGGTCAGGAGGCAGAAGTGTGGCACAGTACATTCTCACTGTTCGCCATAGCTGCAGGCTGTTCTTCAACCCCATCTTCGCGCATCAAGTGGGAAAGGTGACGGCCTAGTGGTATTATCGCTACAGTATTAATCCAGAGAGCCAGGTAATATTCCGGGAACATGAGTTCAAATCTTGCCTTGGAATTTGGAATTAAGAACGTAACTGACATTGTCAATGGGTTCACTGATATCATTTAGGGAAGGAAATGGGTGTCCTTACATTACACGTGACTCCAGACCCACAGCAACACGGTTGACTCTGGGCAATTAGGGGTGGGCAATAAATGCTAGCCGATCTGGGGATGTTCACATTCTGTGAATGAATAAAAATGAAATTCCTTGTCAATCCTGATTTAAAAAAAAAAATAGAAGCCAACAGTAATGCTTTCGGTTAATGGGATTGTTCCAACAAATGCGTCGCTGCTTCGTGTTCAGCTATGACATGAAATGGAGAACAGGGAAGTATCACTGGAGTTGAATAATTCTGTGCGGTCTTTGTCACCTCACAGGGTGGGGGGCAGGCTGTATGGGTGTTGGGATAATGCTGTTTTAGCCAGCCTCTCAAATAGGAGCAAGTGTTGTCAACGTTGTGCCCCGGGGGTTTCATCATATGATGTCTTATTGCCAACTTACCCATAACCCCTACTTTCCCATCATCGGTCACCGTATGCATCCATTGCTATGGCGCCCAGGCTTCCTGCACTAATCAGAAAGTACATCCACAATACTTGTTACTTGATTGGCTGAACCTTGACAGTAGTCATCATTTTTACCAGACAAAGATAAACAAAAAAGATTCAAAGTGTGACGATGCTGTGGCTTTAAGAGGTGTATTTTGTCCTGGTTTCTTCTAAGAGAGAGATTGAACAAGAGCTGCCGAGCAGTTTGTGGTAACGTAAACAGCTTTTGTGATGCCTTAAGGATTTTTTTCAAAAGTTGGAACAACAGAAGCAGCCTGGCTGGGTGTGGCCAACTGTCACAGACCAGAATTTCTAGGTTTTGCTTTTAGCTTTTCGATTCAGCAAAAGCTGCTGGAGTTTTGAACAAATAGAAGATTTTTTTCCTCTCTCTCGGTTACAGCTCGAAGCTAGGGTTTCTCTTCCTACCGTGGGCGTTGCATATGAGAAAATCTGATTTCTGAATTTACCTTTTTGCTAAGGGGTGTGTTTGTGGGATGTTACTATATTGGAACAGTTCATTAGTGATAAGTACTGTATCTATAATTCCGTCAAGTTTTCCAATAGAGTTAAGTTACTCTAAGTTCTGCTTTCTTGTTGTATTTTATCTATAGTGTCTGAATGAATTGTGTTTTGCTTGATGTTGAGTAGTTTGACCAGTCGTATTGTATCTGGAACACATCTGCCTTTAAAATAAGAAATAGTTAGGGTCTAGGTTACCTTCTTAAAATATTTTGAGGGGGCCTGGTCTGGTCCATAATGGGAGAAGACCCACGGTTTGTCCCTGTTGGGGAACTAGATTTCAGTGAAATCTGCTGTATTCTCAGTCAAACCAGATGGGGTGAAAGCTGGATAATTGCTCGAAGGAGAAAAGATTAGAAGGATCTGCTGCTGTGGTTAGATGATGAATGGTGTGGGAGGTTAGTGTGGAGTGTAACACTGCAATAAATCAGTTGGGCTGAACAAATGGCTGTAGCGCATGTGGTGGCCATTCAGCCTGTCTTGTCCGCGCTGCCTCTCTGCTAGAGCAGCTTGGCTCGTTTCAGTTCCCAGCCTTTTCCCCATCGCTCTGCCATTTATTTTCTTGTTGGCTAATTCTCAAGTTCTTGTTTAAAGCTTTGATGAAATCTACTTCCACCGCACACTCTCGGGTAGGACAGTCCAGATCCTAACCGATGGTGGATTAACACTCAACATTTAAAATAAAATTAAACACAGTTTTTCTAATGCTAGATGGATCTTGAACCTGGAACTCCTGGCCCAGAGATAGGGTACTACCACTGTGCCACAAGAACACCTTTACAATTAATGGCAAATTGTACTCTTATCAATTTGACATCCTCTTGTTGTCTTTTGTTTTAAGATGGTCTATTACTGTGCTGTAAATTTTCCGTAATTAACTGAATTGTGCTGCACAAAGTTAGGATTTCAGTGTTAGGCTTGACACTGTAGATAGAGCCCGACTTAAAAAGGGAACCAAATAAAAACTGAAAGAACTGCAGATGTTCGGTTTTTATTTAGGATTTAACTCACTGCCACATCTCTTCTGCCCACTGTGAAGAAGTTCTGCTCTCTCCGATAGGATTTCCAAACTTTTTCCTTGTCCACCATCATTAATTTCACTGTCGCTCCCGTTGTTTGACCAGGTATTTGCTAAAACTTATTTCTACAGCCACGTCACCTTTCTCAGTGACCGCCTCAGGCTCAGATTCAGCATCACACGGATTCCAACTCAAGTTTCATCTCTCATGCTTTCTGCCCACCCAGGATCATAGGTATCTCCACGACGTTCAAAGCTCTCGGAGGAAGGGTCACCAGACCCGAAACATTAACTCTGATTTCCCTCCACAGATGCTGCCTGACCTGCTGAGCTTTTCCAGCAATTTCCCTTTCTGTTATTGTTGAAAGGGAGCCAGCCTTGTCACAGACACCGATTGCTTGTTTTCTTTTAAAAAACCTTTTTGTCTCTTGTCTGTGTTCCCTGTAGATGGCCTCAGCGAATGACACCAAACAAGTGCAGAAGGATGCTGCAGACCAGAACTTTGACTATATGTTCAAATTGCTGATCATCGGCAACAGCAGTGTTGGCAAGACCTCATTTCTGTTTCGATATGCAGATGACTCCTTCACATCTGCCTTTGTCAGTACAGTTGGCATTGACTTCAAAGTGAAAACTGTCTACAGAAACGAAAAGAGGGTGAAGCTGCAAATATGGGTATGTTTTGTTTGAAGTTTGAGCGGACGTGTTTCACACGCTGATACTGTTTTGTTGAATTCGGCACCGACAGACTTACAATAAAATTCAGTGCAAGTCTGCAATTTATGACAAGCATCAGTTTCCATCTGTTCCCATCTGAACCCTTTCTCTGTCCAGATGCCGAACCTCACCAGGGATGAACTCAGTTCTTTGTTGTTTTTGAAAATAAACCCACCGTCAAATGAAGAACTCAACATTTTAAAAAAAAAATTAAACACAGTTTTTCTAATGCTAGATGGATCTTGAACCTGGAACTCCTGGCCCAGAGATAGGGCGCTACCACTGTGCCACAAGAACACCTTTACAATTAATGGCAAATTGTACTCTTATCAATTTGGCAGAAGAGCTGTATGGTTGCTTTTTTAAACTGCCTGTTCAAAAATGCTGTGACACACTTCTGAGACAGGTGGGACTTGAACTTGCATTTTCTAGTCCAGAGGCAGGGACATTACCACTGCTCCACAAGCACTCCCCTTTTTAAAATTGTTTAATCAACCTGTGCAAAGATGTTATAACACACCTCTGGAACGGGCAGGACTTTAACCCAGTGCTCCTGGTTCAGAGGCAGGGATGCTACAACTAAAACAGACCTAAGAACTCCATTCTTTAAACATGAAAGCATCATTAGCTCTGCATTTTTTTTCGCAGTGACTTTTCTTTCTCAGATATTTATTAGAGATTTGCATTTCAGGAGGACTCTCTGTTTCGAATGGTGCCTGTCAGAGATTCTACATCTACTTGTGAGGGCAAAGGCAGCCCGATTTTAATATCTCAAAGTCAGTCAGCACTCCCCCAGTCTCTGGATGTGTCGCATTAGATTTTGTTTCTCTGAGATCAGAGTGGGGCTTGGAACAGTCAACACTGCATTCTGGGATTCGATGTATTCCAGTAATACGATTAAACTCATATTCCAGAGGTCTGAACTATTGTTCCAGAGAGAAATTAAATTCAGAGAATTGAATCAATCTGTGATTAAACTTCAGTATTGATCACTGATTCCTGGAAACTATCAGGTTATTGTAAAATACCATCTGGTTCATTGGTTTCCTTTTTAGGGAAGGAAATCTGCCATCCTTATCTGGTCTGGCCTAGGTGTGATTGACTCTTAACTGCCCTCTGCATCTAGCCAGTTGTATTTGAGAAGGCAGCTGGCCAACATCTCCAGGGTAATTAGGGACCTGCAATGAATTCTGGCCCAGCCAGTGAGCCCCCCACATCCTGTGAATAAATGGAAGTGGGAGAGGAAAAGGGAGATAGAGACTGAGGGGGTTAGTACAACTGTGGAGGTTTTAGGAAACCTTTATGCAAGTTGTAGGGAGATTAGAATTAGTTTTCATTGTCACGTGTACTCAAGTACAGGAGTTCAGTGAAAAGTGTACCATGTCACCACACACGACAGCACCTCAGGTACTAAAATAGATTAGGTACAAAAATAGAGGAATAAAACATAAAACCGAAAGTTCCACATTATAGTTCTTCTTAGTATAAAGTAGGAAAATAAAGTTAAAAGGTTATTGAGGCAATGGGGTTTGAAAACCATGATTTTTCTGTTGGTCAAAAGATACTTGCTCCGTGAAGACTACATTATCAAGTCCCGTTTCTAAGGCATGTCTTTGTAGAATGAGATGCGTTTAACACAGACTGTAAAATTGCAGCGAAGCTATTTCACAAATGCAGTCGTGTCTCATGTTTGGTCCTGTGACAGTCTAGGCAACAATGCAGGGAGCCACTTGACTGTTTGCTCAGCTGATGGGTCTTGTCAGAATCCTTGTGCTATATGATCCAAGGGGCGGGGGGTGCTGCTGTCACGTTCTGACTGCAACAGTCCTACACTTGGCCAGAGTTACACTGCAGCCATGTGACTGCAGAAGGCACCCAAGTCTTTCAGATGTCGGCAGTCTGGTGCGACTGGAATCCAGGAAGTAACACCGGAGAATGTGCGGAGGCCCCATCCATCCGCCCAAAAAATAAACCTGTTATTGTCTTTGTTGATGGGCGGGTGTGCAAAATCCGGGCTGACTCACTTATTAAACACTCGTAAAGTTCAGTGTGTGCAGAGATAGGGAGGGGAGGTGGGCGATGGCTGTAGAAAGGAGCTGTTACGCCACAAGAACACGGAAAGAAAATAGCCTGGCTCCTTAAAATGAGCAGCTCGCTGCTATATAAGCGGGAAATGAGATTATGTTTTGCTGTGTGTGTATTTTTTTAAAACTGATTTGTGACTCTTCTGTTCTCTGACTATCTGGCTGCGTGCCCAGTTGTCATTGGTAATAGCACTCTACAAAGGGCCAGCACTGGCAAATTGCAGTTCATTCATTCATTCATTTCATTCATTCATTACCAATGCTGATACAGCAAGGGAACTTAATCAAAAATATCCTGAAAACGGTGACTTCAACTGCAGTTGGCCTGAATGCTTAAACTTGTTGTCAGGTTTTTGAGAAGGAACAGGTTTGAGATGAATTGACTATTGTTGCTATGTGAACAGTTGAACCACAGTTATGGAAGAGATGGATATGAGTTCCGAATTCATTAAAAACAAGGAGGAGAGAGATAGTAGGAATTGCAGATGCTGGAGAAGGGTCTAGACCTGAAATGTCAGCTTTCCTGCTCCTCTAATGCTGCTTGGCTTGCTGTGTTCATCCAGCTCAACACCTTGTTATCTAGGGGAGAGAGAGAGAGACTCAAGTTTGAAGTTACTGAGATTAACATGCACTATGCAGGGTGTTGAATGGACTCCCAATGAAAGATCCCTGGTTTTGCTCATGAACTGGTTTCAAAATTCAATTTGGTAAAGACTGGCTTTTGCTGCGTAAGTTTAATGGAACATGTGATTTCTGAGATCAAAACTGTATTCTGAAGACTGCAGTCCTCAAATCTACATGGTTTCTCTTCAGAATTTTCAGTTGGAAGGCCTTTGTTGTGAGGATGAGCTTGTTAGATTTCAGGGTGGCACAGTGGCTCAGCAATTAGTACCGCTGCCTCACAGCACCAGGTACCTGGGTTCAGTTCCACCCTCAGGTGACCCTCTGTGTGGAGTTTGCACATTCTCCCTGTGTCTGTGTGGGTTTCCTCCCACAGCCCAAAGATGTGCAGGTTAGGTGGATTGGGCGTGCTAAATTGCCCATACTGTCCAGGGATGTGCAGGCTAGGTGGGTTAGCCATGGGACATGTTGGGTTAGAGGGGTGGGATGATGTTTGGAGGATTGGTGTGGACTTGATGGGCCGAATGCCCTGTTGTAGGGATTCTATTCTATTCTATTTTGGAATGTATTCAATCTGTTACTGTTCACAACCGCACTATGTATTAGGTGAGATGGTGGAGTAGCAGTGACATCACTGAATTGGCAATCCAGAGACCCAGGCGAATGCTGCGCGCACGTGGCAGTTGGTGGAAATTAAAATTAATTAAACACAAAACCAAAATCTGGTTACTGTCAATTGTCATACAAACATTTCTGGTTCACTCATGTCCTTTATTTTAAAGGGAGGGAAATCAGCCATCTTGACCTGGTCTGGCCTACATGTGACTCCAGAACCACAGCTAAGTGTTTGGCACTTAATTGGCCCTAAGGGCAACTAGGGATGAGCATCAAATACTGCTGGCCTTGCCTAGTGATGCATGAACTTCATGAATGAATATACGGGCAGCACAGTGGCTGAGTAGTTAGCACTGCTGCCTCACAGCACTGAGGACCTGGGTTCAATTCTACCCTTGGGTTATTGTCTGTATAGAGTGTGCACATTCTCGCCATATCTGTGTGGGTTTTCACTGGGTGCTTTGGTTTCGTTCAAAGTTCAAAGATATGCAAGTTTGGTGGATTGGCCATGCTAAATTGCCCGTTGTATTTAGGGATGTGTGGGTTGAATGGGTTAGCCGTGGGAAATGCAGAGGTAGAGGGATGGGTCTGGGTGGGATGCTCTTCAGGGGTTTGTTGTGGGTTCGTTGGGCTGAATGGCCTGTTTCCACACTGTAGGGATTCTACGGAACATTCTGAAAAAATATAGATGCTGAAGTTATGGTATCGTCTCCTTTATAAGCCATGATAACTTGCAGTTATAGTACATAACCAGCACAGACTACTATACCATCGTGACCTTTTCCTATATTGCTGACATTTTTAGATTTTTTATTTTAACCGACCTGTTCAGCCCTGGTCTCAAACTTGGGCTTTCTTGCACAGAGGTAGGGTCACTACCACTGCACCACTAGAACACACTATTCCAGAGATGTTGATTATTTTTAATGAACCTGTTCAAAGATGTTATAACATGCCTTGGGAGCAATTGGGACTTGAACCAGGGACCAAGAGCTGATGATATTACTGCTGTACCGCAAGACCCTAATATTTGCTGCCTTCTATTAATTTGAGGGAGTGATCTGAACGCGGGGAAGATGTTCAGACCTTTGCTCCTCTTCTGATGCGCTGGAATAGAGTGAGTTGAAATGTTGAATTACCCAATCCCTGTTCGTATTTCCTATCTTTTGACTTCAGCAAGTTGATCAATAAAGTGCTGGCTACTGAGTAAATGAGAGACAGCTGCGCACCAACAGTGTTTAATAACTCAACACTGATCTTATCAGTTTTAAAAATAGAAAATCGAGAGTGATCACGAGCTACCAGTCACTGACCCAAAATACACAGTGTGGAAACGTTTCAGTATTTTAAAGTCTGGAATTAAGCTTGCATCCTGTCATTTTTATTATTAACATTGTCATGTTTTGAGACCAAATTAGTCTTCTGGTTTGCAAAATGTGGTAGCTGTCAAAGCAGGAACATATTTAAAGGAGTTTTGAGAATGTAAGAGTTACAGTGTATCCTACCCATCTCGCATGCGGTACCAACATTAAAGAATAAGGGCTCGAATGAAGAGCTACACCAGAGTTCCCAATCTTGCAAAATCGCTGTTGCCCATGCATGTTACTAGGGTATGCTATGAAAGTTTGATGTATGTTTATATAGCGCCTGTCATGATCGCAGGATGTCTTTCAATACTGTACAGCCAATGGAGTACTATTGAAGCGCAGTCTTTGTTGTAATGCAGCAAACGTGGCAGTCAATTTGTGCACAGCAAGCTCCCATGAACAGCAGTATGACAACAATCAGTTAATATGTGATGGTTCTTGTGATGTTGACTAGAGGAATAAATATTGGCCTGGATCCTGCAGAGAGCTGCCCTGCTATTCTTCCAAATAATGCTGAGAGATCTTTTACATTCATCCAAGCAGTTCCATACCTGTGATTTTTTTTATTTATTTATTTATTTATTTATTTATTAGAAGTAATCTTGCACAGAGCTGAACAGGTTTTCTTATTTTCTTTTCCCCCATCACCAAATCGCCCCATGGTTTTTTTTTGTCTATTAACCACTACAAGTAAATCACTTGTGTTTTTCAACTGAAAAATTTTATGTGCAAATGCAAACTGGGAAAAGGGAGGTGGCCAAATCAAAATGGAGTCAGAAAGGGTTGCGGTTGCTTTAATTTAACATTTCATCCCAAAGATGGATCGCCTGACCGTTCAGCACCGTGCTGGAACATTCACCCTATACTTGCTCTCATCTCTCTGAAGTGGGACCCTCACTCAGATGAGTGGGCTCAGAACTGAACCACCGCCAACATTTGCGGTGCTGGTCCAACTGGAAAGGGAGTGAATGTGTAATCAGGTAAGATTTATAATAACGGGTGTTGATTTATTGAAAGGTTTTGTTTTTGACTTTGAGTAAAGTTCCAGTATTCATAAAATCTGAGAATTGCTCCAGTCCAGAAGGAGGATATTTAGCCAGGAGGAAGGGTCTGAGGAAGAGTCACCGGACCCGAAACGTTAACTCTGTTTTCTCCTCCACAGGTACTACCAGACCTGCTGAGCTTTTCCAGCAACTTTGTTTGTGTTCTTGATATTTAGCCAAGGCTGTCTACACTCAGCATTTAGACTTTGTACCTGCCTCCTGCCTTTTCCCTGTACCCCTGGCCACATAATCAGTCAATACCCTCTTGAATGATTCCTTTGAGCCCACCTATGCCACACTTTCAGGCAGTGCATTCTAGACCCTCACGACCTGTTGCGTGAAAACATTTGTTTTTTTTTTGCCTAACCTCTTTTGTACTGCGCTTTAAATCTGTGCCCCTGATTCCCAATCCTTTTACAAGCAGGAACTATTTCTCCCTATTCACTGTGTTCCCTTCATCTCTCCAGTGTAAACAGTCCCAAATTCTGCAGCCAGTCCTGATAAATGAAGTTCTGTACTCTTTCCCTAGTACCGAGAATAAAAAATTGTTGGAAATCACAGCAGGTCAGGCAGCATCCACAGAGAGAGACAGAGAGAGAGAGAGAGAGAGAGAGCAAGCTCACGTTTTGAGTCTACTCTAGATGAGTCTAACCTCAACATGAGCTTGCTGTCTCTCCACAGAAGCTGCCTGACCTATTGTAACTTACAACATTTTTTTCTTCTCAGTACGGATCGCAGCATCTGCAGTAACTTTCTCCTTCTTTCCCTCGCAGTCTGTCTGTTTGGGTAGTGAGTGATCTGTCCTCAAGCCCCAACCACAGCGAGACGATGTGTTGTGGGTAACCCACCCACTAGCATACTTTCCCCTTCTCTAAACGCTGGGCATCAGGTGGGGAGTGGAGAGGGGAGCTGAGATCAGCAGTCCCACTTCTGTCACTCTCCTACGTTAGCCAACTTCACTTTCCACCTACTCCCCCCCCCCAACTCCAGCCCACCACCCCACCCTGCCTCCTCTGGGCCAGAAGATTGTGTGTTCAGATTCCACTCCCATGTCTTGTGCTTCCACGTTGCAAATGGAACACAGTGCAGTCCTGAGGATGCGCTGCCTGCCAGAAATTAAGTGATTCAGATGTTAAAACCCAGGCTCCAACTGGCGGATGTGAAAAACCTAATGATGCTACTTCAAAAAACTTCAGAAAAGCTCTCTCATGTGACTTGTTGAATATTAATCTCTCAAACAGCTTTGTATAAACAGATATTGTTTGTGGTGTGTTCATGTGAGTTAACTGCCACATTTCTCACATTATAAAAGTGACCGCTAATGTACTTCATTGATTCCAAAGTGCTTTGGGATCATTGCAGGCAATAAGAGATGCGAAAGAACTCTCAAATCTCAACACCTTGCTGAGCTGTATCCCTCTGGCCAAGCTAAGAGCTTCGCTTTGCTTTACAAGATGTTTGTGCAAAACCAGGCATGAGGTTACCTAGTAACAGAATAGATATCGGGTTTAGTAACACATACTGCTTTCATTGGAGCAGTTTCCAAGCTTCTCCTGGGGTCAGTAACTGCTGTCTCACAGGTCAGTGGGCCAGAGCTGAAAGGGTAGGATGGATCTTGGGAGCTTTACAATGCTGTAGTTACAGTTATTAACAAAACTCAGTGTTAAGGGATGTTCCAAAACCATTTAATGAGCGTTGACTTTCTCCTCTGGCACATACACTCAAAAACATAACGCTTAGACATGTTTTATTAACTTATAATACGAAGATTCAAAGCATGAATTGCTTTAGTGTTTAAATACAATGTTATCAGTGATTGATTAAAATGGCATTATAACCAACAACGCCTCAATGTTAACTTAACCCACCCAGCATTGGAACATGATTCGACATATTGGGCAGCACGGTGGCTCAGTGGTTAGCACTGCTGCCTCACAGCGCCAGAGATCTGGGTTCCATTCCACCTTCGGGTGACTGTCTGTGTGGAGTTTGCACGTTCTCCCCGTGTCTGTGTCGGTTTCCTCTAGGTGCTCTAGTTTTCTCCCAGAGTCCAATGATGTGTAGGCTAGGTGGATTGGCCGTGCTAAATTGCCCGTAGTGTCCAGAGATGTGCAGACTAGGTGGGTTAGCCATTGTAAATGTGAAATTACGGGTATAGGGTAGGGGCTGGGTCTGGGTGGGAAGCTCTTCAGAGGGTCGGTGCAGACACAATAGACCAGATGATTCTATGATATTCGTGGAAGTTTTGTCACATGACCACCTGTCCCTCATTCCTGCCATTGGCCATCCAAAAGGTCCATCCACCCATTGCCCAGCCCTCCCATGACCTATTTTAACCAAAAAATCTGATAGGATGATTCTTAACTGCCTGTTAATTGGCCCTTTTACCGCATGCCCAGGATTTTTACAAGTGACAACAGGATTTTTTTGGGAAAAAAAGCACTACTACATTTTTGCCTCCGTAATTGTTCTCCTGGGAGTACTTGAGACTCCAGGGTTAATCCTGGAAGGTTGACAATCGCTAATCTGCCATATGGGTTTGAATCAAAAGCCTGCCTTGCTAGGTCCGATTCACGCCATTTACTTGACTTAGAGGGCCTGATACATCTCTACATTTTTCCTCTCTGCCTGGTTAGATTGGAACTAGGGCTCATGGTTATATTCTATGTCTGAAGAAAGACTTGTCAGAATTGGATGGACCCTGATAGCAACATAATTGGGAAGATACTAGGAAGGTAGAGACTGAAGTATTGGTAAACGTTGATTATAGTCCCACTAGCTTGGGATGTTTAAAAGGGTTTCTGATTGATGCATTTTGATGGGAATTGACTGAGTATCCAGTAAGTCTTCCTTGCGATAGGGAGCCCAGAACAAGTTAAAGAGACCTCTTTGTGGAAAGGTCACAGATCCAAGTTGAAGTTAAGATACAGATCAGCCATGAATGCTGGAATAGGCTTAAGGGCCTGAAGACTTCTTGTTTCTAAAGTTTCTGGCAAATAGAACAGGATAACCCAGAATCCACAGGCAGCAACCAGTTGGTGTGTTCTGTACAAGCACAGATGAAGACTCATTAAAGTAGGAATAGAGAGAAAGTGCAGGAAATTCTGAGCAGTATTTCCTGGTCCAGTTTCTACGTACAAGAAGTTCCAATTATTTTTCTTTTGTTTTTTCAACACTCCATCCCAACCTCCCACCTCCCCCAAAAAAATGGAAAGTTAGCCCAGCCTCTCTCAGAGCTGTAATTAGACCAAGTGTGGTCTGTTCCAATGAAATGGTACGAGAACCTTCACACTGACATTTTAAGAATTTGCCCCCTCCCCGATTCCCATCCCAGCTTACATTACCGGTTGAAGGCTAGGCATCTCTGATGGCCTTGTCTCTGGTGACCGTTTATGTCGACCTTCATGTGTGAGACAAAGTGATTTGCAATGACCAACTATTTAACCATGGTGGGCTCGCCATCAGAGAGAGCCTGAACTGGATCTTGCTCGATGTCAATTGGTGCATGCTCCAGAGGGTCTCAATAGACTCCAACTCAACCCTGCAACCCCCTGCCTGATCTGCTGCTGAAGTTCTGCTGTGACCTGTTTGAATTAGACCTTATCGGAGATTAAACCAGCATCTTCAGGTACCACACAAGCAACATTTGTCACCAGAGCTTTTCTCATTCTGCCTTAGCAGCAGAAAATACTGCAGAAATTCAGCAGGTCTGGCAACATCTGTGGGGAGAGGAGCAATCAATGACTCGAATCTAAGATATTGCACTTGAAACATTAACCCTCGTTCTATTTCCACTGATGCTCCCACGTTCTCTGTGGACTTGGTTTTGGATTTCCAACATTTGCAATGTTGTGCTTTTCATTTGAGCCTGTCCCAGGGCTTGGTTCATTCGTAAGGAAAGCTGGTTCTGTTACTGATGTCAGCTGAGAATGCTAATACTTTAAACTACAGGCTTATATCGTGCACCACAGGCATGTTGCCAAACAGTGGTGCCAGTTCTGAAAGGAGACAAACCAGTTTTGTCACTAGGTAATTCTTTGAATTAGGAAAATGCCTTACATTTAGAAGACCAGAACAAGAATCTTGTTCACGGCAAGTATTAAATATAAGAAGACTTGAGTCTGGGATCTGTACCATTGGTTCCAGAGCTGTGCACATCATTTTTAAAAATCTTGATTGTAAATCCAGAACCTTTCTAATTGAATTAAGATTTCTTTAAAAAATAGCCTAAAACTAATTAAATCAGAAAGGTTAAGAGCTGTGAAGATAAAAAGTCAATCATTAAGCTGCATTTTGCAAATTCATACAGAGAAACATCACAGTGCTCTCTAAACAATCCTGTTATATTGATTCGACTAAACGTGGCTACAGATAATGCCTTCGGTTCAAGGAACAGAATTTATGGCTGTGACCATTGTGGTTTCTAATGTAGTTGAGTCAATAAAGTATTCTGAATGTGCTTCGAAGCTTTTTGTTTTAATTGCCAGAATCAATAGCTGGAAAATTTTCTGAATTCGATGCATCTTAAGTTAAAGTTTGTTTTAAAGACGGCTCTACTCACAAAATTAAACCATAAAAACCGAGATTGTGTTTTTAATCTATTTTAGTTTTTGATTTGTGTTTCTATTGATTTATATATAGGAACATGGGACGTAGGAGCAGGTCATTGAGCCCTTTTGAGTCATTTAGCCACTCAGCTAGATCATGGCTGATCTTCCACCTCAAAGTCAGATATCTTTAGTATCCGGATATCTTTAATATCTAGAAATCAGATACCTTTAATATCCAGTAACCTATTGAGCTCTGTCTTGAACATACTCAATGACTGAGCTTCTGCAGACACGGGTAAAGAATTACAAACATTCACCTCCTGCTTAGTGAAGAAATTCCCCCTCAATACAGCCCTAAATGCCCTACTATTTATGTATATAAAAACCTTCATTGTGTCCAGTTCTGGTCACCCAGTTATAAGAAGGATATCATTAGGCTGGAGAGGAGTCCGGAAGAGATTTATCAGGATGTTGCTGGGTATGAAAGGCTTGAGTTATGAAGAAAGTTTTGGACTTCTTTCACTGGAGCATGGGAGGAAAGGTTTGGAGGGATATGGGCCAGAAACAGGCAAGTGGGACTAGCTCATTTTTGGATTATGTTCAGCGTAGATTGGTTGGACCGAAGGGTCGGCTTCCATACTGTATGAGATAATACAATTTATCAAAAATGGAATTTAAAAATTCTACAGGAGCAAATAGCAACTTGCCAAACAATTATAAATGTCCTAATTGAATGCATGTACAGTTAACTTTCTGCCTTCTGACTCCCAGTAGTTTTTATTTTAAGCAAATTTATTTTGACGAGATACTTCAGATAATAATAGAAACCTTCCTTATCTCTGCCTCTAGGCTTTTGTAAGTCATTTTGGTGCCATGAGAGTTTTGTTGTAAATGGCTCTTTTCTGCCAAATTTTTAATATTCCCTGACTTTAGCACATGCCATTCATGCTTCCATTTTAAATGGGGACTCACTGGAATAATTGGTTGAATGGACAGGTCACCAGAAATTCCGAGACCAGTACAGATAGATCTTTACCTTCTCAGCCACCAACCATCCTGGCTCAATTCTCACAAATTCGTACATTAATACTGCTGAAAAGGAAATGACCAGATTCTGCTCACTCACATTGATATAATAATAATTACTTCAGTAACACCTATTGTTGCCATAGCTCACATTTAAAAGCGTGTCTTTTGAGGTAGCTGGTGGGAGCTTGCTGTGTGTGTTGGTCAGGTGCTTATGGATGCTTTTCTTGCTGAGGATAACGGAACTGCAGGCAAAGTCTTCAATTTTTATTCTTGCAATTAAACCCACCAATGATTCTCCTTCTCTCTGAAGACAGCTTTTGGCTTTGCAACCCTTTGAGCTCTCTGTACTCCTCCAATTCTGGAACTCAGGCCGTTGGGTTCTTATTATTCCATCACTGGAGGCTGTGCCTTCCAGCTGCTTTAGCCCTAAGCTCCGGAATTCCCTTTCACATCTTGCAACCTCATTCACCTCTCCAAAGCTTTCGTCTTGCTGAAGCTTGTGATCATCTCTCCTGGATCTTCTGATGTCGATCATTGCACATCTGTCCCTCTCCACACTCCAGCTCCCTTCCTCCAACCCTCTTCCCCCCACCCCTCCCCGTTTGAGTGACCTCCCCTCGGGACAGTGAGCAGAGCGGCAACGACCGCACCGAACCAGGCAGTGACCGGATGCGAGGGCTTCACAAGCCTGGCTAGCATTTATTGCCCATCCCTAACAGTCAAGGGTCAACCACTTTGCTGTGGGTCTGGAGTCACATCCAAGGATTGGGTAACGATGGCAATTTCCTTCTGTAAACTGAAACAGGTTTTTGTCGCCAACAATTGACAATGGATTCATGGTCATCATTAGACCCCTAATTTTAATTTTTTTACAAAAACATAATTCAAATTTCACCATCTGCTGTGGTGGGATTCAAACCCTGGTCCCCACAGAATTATCTGGGGGGGGCCTCTGGATTAACAGCCCAGCTATAATACCACTAGGCCATTGCCTCCCTGTGGTGGTGAGAGTGCCTTGACAGTTGTGGTAGCAGTGGGTGCAGTCCCCATCCAAAGCATTAAATAAATGCGAGTTATCGCCATTGTCAGACAACGCCATGGCCTTCATTCTTCTCCCTCCCATTCTGTACATTTCAACAATCTTGTTGCTCAGTGAGTCAGCCTTTTCTTTTTGTTTCAAAGGAAAAGATTTGTTTTGAAGCGAATTTTGTTCGAATGATGTTCCCCTCCAGGTGACCTCTGTCAGAGTGGCCTGTTATTGCGTCATTCTTTTTGGTGAGTCCTATAGCAACCAAGTAATTTTCAATGGACTTGATGTAACTGTGCTATTTTCTGCACCTAGGCCAGTTACTGTTACTAGGCTGTTGGGGGCCAGGCGGTGGTGGGTGATGTTTGGCAGCAGCCTGTCTGTACAATGATTGAAGATGTTGGTTTGATGTCATTCCAGGTGTGAGAGGCCATCTCTCTATCCTGAAAAGGTTGGAATTTGGATTTTCAGTGCACCTTTCTTTAAAGCCAAATAGCTTTAAGTGCTTGGAACACAACAGATGTTTCTGTTTGGGATTATTCATGAAACATTCGCCCAGTGCCTTCACCTCTTAAGGACAGTTTTCAAGCTGATGCCCAGCAGATCAGTTAACTTCTGTGGACGGAGAACAGCTAATGTTCTGGGATTACTTTCCTTGTAGTTCACACGAGGGTGGCCGCATCTGATTTATTATTTCCCTCGGGACATGTTATCCGACCTAGTGAGTGCTTCCAGAATCTCTGGTGCTTTGCTCTTCAGTGGGGACCCAGCAGGGTTCATAAGAGAGAGAAGTGCAGGGAGTGTTAAATCATTGAGAAACGTTGTGGGCCCCAGCTCTGCAAGGCTGTTCAGTACATGTCGTGTGTCATGTCTGGAATGTGTGATTGAGGAGGGGAAGGGGATGTGTTAGATGAGAGCAGAGGTAACGTTGCATTCCCAAAACGAAGGAAATGTTTGATTTAAAATTATTTCTGTGATGTGGGCATTGCTCAACAAGGCCAGCACTTAGTATCCTAGACCCCACCTTCAGAAGGCAGCAGGTGCAATTTACCTTCCCGAACCCCTGCAGTCCGAGTGATGAGTGCTATTGTCTGGAGGGTTTCAAGGACAGGAAGGGTCCAGTAATACAGGGTCCAGCTCGGGACCCCCTGTGACTTGCAAGCAAGGTAGGAGGTACCCATGTTCCCACATGCCAGTTTACCTTTCCTGGGGTTGTGGGCTGGGGTTGGGGTTTGGTGGGTTTGGGAAATGTTGTAAAAGAAGCAGTTGTATGTGTATGAGACAAGGAGACACCGGGAAGCCCCATGAGGCTCTATTGGTCTTGCCTTCATCTGTACTAGACAATTGCCATCTCCAACATGGGGAAGTAATGGCCTAGTGGTATCATCGCTGGACTGTTAAGCCAGAGACCCAGATAATATTCCAGGGACCTGAGTTGAATCCCACTATGGCAAATGGTAGAATTTGAATTCCTAATGTATCTGGAATTAAGAGTCTAATGATGACCGTGAATCTGTAGGGGTGGCTCAGTGGTTAGCACTGCTGCCTCACAATGCTAAGGACCCTTGGGCGACTGTCTGTGTGGAGTTTGCATGTTCTCCCCGTATCTGTGTAGGTTCCCTCTGGGTGCTCTGGTTTCCTCCCATAGTCCAAAGATGTGCAGGCTAGGTGGATTGGCCATGCTAAATTACCTGTAGTGTTCAGGGATGTGTAGCTTAAGTGAGTTACATGGGCATGGGTCTGGGTGGGTGTAGACTTGCTGGGCCGAAGGGCCTGTTTCCATGCTTCTTCTTCTATAGAGTCTAGTTATTGCCCTTAATATTTGAGTGCATTACAGTCACTGAATCCCGCACTGTCAGCATCTTGGGGGTTACCATTGAGCAGAAACTGAACTGGATTAGCCATATAAATACTGCGGCTACAAGAGCATGCCAATGGTTAGGAATCCTGCTGCAAGCACTCTCCTGATTCCCTAAAGCCTGCCCACAATCTACAAGGCACAAGTCAGGAGTGCGATGGAATACTCCCCACTTGCCCGGATGGGTGCAGCCCCAACAACAGTTGAGAAACTTGGCCCGGTGGGCTGGATTGGTACCACTCCACTTATACTACAGGGTGCACCGCAGGCATTCACCACAGCTGTTTAGATAGCCTTTCCAAACCTGTGACCTCTACTATCCAGAAGGACGAGGGCACCAGATACATGGGAACATGACCATCTTCAAGTTCCCCTCCAAACTACTCACCAACCTGACTTGGAAATGTATTGGTGTACCCTCAGTATCGCTGGGTCAGAATCTTGGAACTCCCTCCCTGATGGCATTGTCTGTGTACCTACTCAAAAGGGATTGCAGTGGTTCAAGAAGGCAGTTCATCACCACCTTCTCAAGGGGCAACTAGGGATGGGCAATAAATGCTGGACCAGCCAGCGATACTATAACCCATAAATGAATTTTAAAAGCCTAAGACCCACGCAAGGATGTACAGTCAGTGCTTGCAGCCACTTCCTCTAACAGGGCCTCTGTTAATTAATGCATGGACCCAAGCATTAGGAGCTGGTGTTGCTCACAGCATCAAAGCAGAATTCTGATGAAGAAGGGAAATGGTAGTTGGCAATAACTACGTCTCCATCAAGATGTGGAAAGTAAATGCAACATGGCTTAAAATGGAGCCAAGGTCTGTTCTTGTAATTGCCTCAAATATATTGATTATCTCTGACATGACGGATTGGAGCAGGAGCTGGGAGCTGATACCCAGAGAGCTCAGGAATTTGTAACTACATCCAGTAATGAGGGAAGATTCAGCAGCATTGTACAAGCTGTGCATTAACTGTCTACCTGCAACTCCTCTTGCTACTGCGGGCTCAAGAGTCTCTGAGCTAAACAGCAGAGTATTGCACTGTCTGAAATGTCCAAACTCCCTCTCCAAAGGGAGACAAGGTCACACGCTCCTTGTTTTCATTGACACATGGGATGAGGACATCAATGGCATAACCAGTATTTCTTGACCATCCCTAAAGGAGAAGGTGGTGAGCCAACTTGAAGAAAAGCGAGCGACGTTTCCGTAGCCAGTCGAGAATCAACCACATTACTGTGGGTCTGGAGTCACGTGTAGGCCAGACCGGTTAGGGATGGCTGATTTCATTCCCTAAAGGGCATTAATGAATCAGAAGGGTGTAGATGACAAAGCAGCAGTTTTGTGGTGACAATGACTGAGATTAGCTATTTGTCCCAGATTTATGTGAGGAATTGAATTTGAATTCCCAGTTCCCAGGCTGGGATTTGAACTCTGGTCTCTGCCTATAAATTTGTAAATCCTGTTACATAACCATTTTTTTTTACTTCTAGTTATCTTATACATTCCAAGCATGAAGGGTAGTTTGTTACATCTAAGTTTACCTGTATAAAAATCCTACCATTTTCACCAGCCCTTTTTATTCCAATTATTCATTCTTGGAATGCAGGTATCGCTGGCATTTATTGTCCATTCCTAATTGTCCTGGAGAAGGTGATGATGAGCTGTATTCTTGAGCTGCTTCAGTCCACGTGGTACCCCATGGCACCCATGGGTAAAGGCACCCATAATGCTGTTAGGGGGGTAGTTCCAGGATTTTGACCCAGCGTCAATGAAGGAACGTTGATTATATTTCCAATTCAGGATGATGTGTGGCTTGGAGAGGGGGCAGTAGTGTTGTATCTACTGCCCTTGACATTTCTGGATGGTAAGGTCACTGCTTGGAAGGTGCTGTAGGAGGAGGCTGGGGTGAGTAGCTGTAGTGTGTTCTATAAATGGTACACAATGCTACCTCTGTGCATCCGTGGTGAAGGGAGTGAATGTCGAAGCTGGTGGGTTGTACACCAATGAGGTGGCTGTTTTGACCTGGACAGTGTTGAGTTTCTTGAGTGTTGTTGGGGCTGCACCCATTCAGACAAGTGGGGCGTATTCCATCACACTCCTGACTTGTCCTTGTAATTTGCCTTTGGGGAGTCAGGAGGTGAGTGACTTAACACAGATTTCCCAGAAATGGTATTTGTGTGGCTGGTCTGATTCAGTTTGAGAATGATAAAATTAAACATGGGAGTAGCAGGTGGGAAATTCATGAAGGGGGTAAGATAAGGACAGTGCAGAATGTAGCTGCAGCTGAACTAGCTTCACACTCAAAGAATGGAGTGATAATACTATGACTTAAGAGGTTATTTTGTCCTGGTTTTTGATTTGAAGAGAGGTTTTAAGGCAGAGGTAGTGAACAGTCTACCAGAGCCACTAGAGTAAACAGCTTGAGAGGGCTTGGAGATAACAGTGTGGAGCTGGAGGAACACAGCAGGCCTGGCAGCACCAGAGGAGCAGGAAAGCTGACATTTCGGGTCGGGACTTGGGTTTTTTTTTAAGTTGGAACAATGGTTTGGTTTGGTCCAGAACAATGATCTCTTTGGTGTTGCCAAGGAGATTTACTTCAACTTGAACAATCTTTTCAAAAAAAGAGCAGTGGAGGAAATGGGCATGGTGGGAGGGAGTGAGTGTGTGGAGAGGGAAGAGAGTGATGTTTCTCCCCTTGTTATAGTACCTGCCACTGCTGTAGTTAATCTGACCTGAGCTCTGTGAAGCCTTGAATTCCTTCTCTTCCACTCTCTTGGTAGGACACTGCAGGTCAAGAACGTTACCGGACCATCACTACAGCCTATTACAGGGGCGCCATGGGATTTCTGCTGATGTATGACATTGCCAACCAGGAATCCTTCAGTGCTGTGCATGATTGGTGAGTATTCACCGAGTGTATAAATCCCCAGAAGAAAGCCACACTGTGTTCTCGGTGTCCAGATCTCGGTGTCCGCAAGATGCAATTCTCACTCGCGGTGTTTTCAATTGTACTCCCATGCCCCAGCAACCAGCCCCCACCATCTTCTCCCCACACCCCCAGGAAGTCATTTATGAAGCATTTATATGAAGGATTTGGTGTGAGGTATGGTTAGTAAATTTGCAGATGGCACCAAAATTGCTGGTATAGTGGACAGCGAAGAAGATTATCTCGGAGTAAAACAAGACCTTGATCAGATGGGCCAAATGGGCCGAGGAGTGGCAGATGGAGTTTAATTTAGATAAATGTGAGGTGCTGCATTTTGGAAAAGCAAATCAGGGCAGGACTTATACACTTAATGGTAAGGCCCTGGGGAGTGTTGCTGAACAAAGAGACCACGGAGTGCAGGCTCATAGTTCCTTGAAAGTGGAGTCGCAGGTGGACAGTGTGGTGAAGAAGGTCTTTGGTCTGCTTGCCTTTATTAGTCAGTGCATTGAGTATAGGATTTGGGAGGTCATGTTGCAGCTTGGTTAGGCCGCTTTTGAAGTACTGCGTTCAATTCTGGTCTCCCTGCTGTAGGAAAGATGTTGTAAAACTTGAAAGGGTTCAGAAAAGATTTACAAGGATGTTGGCAGGGTTGGAAGGTTTGAGCTATAGGGAGAGGCTGAATAGGCTGGGCTATTTGCCTGGATCATCAGAGGCTGAAGGGTAACCTTTATAGATGTTTATAAACTCATGAGAAGCATGGATAGGGTGAATAGCCAAGGAATTTTCCCCCGCGGGAGTCCAAAACTAGAGGGCATAGGTTTAAGGTGAGAGGGGACCTAAGGGGCAACTTTTTCACACAGACGATGGGGCGCGTTTGGAAGGAGCTGCCGGAGGAAGTGGTGGAGTCTGGTACAATTACAACATTTAAAAGGCATCTGGATGGGTACATGAATAGGAAGGGTTTAGAGAGATAAAAGGTACTGCAGATGCTGGAGAATCCGAGATAACAAGCATGGGGCTGGATGAACACAGCAGGCCAAGCAGCATCATAGGAGCAGGATGAACACAGCAGGCCAAGCAGCATCATAGGAGCAGGATGAACAC
>JAHRHZ010000086.1:12046956-12067654 GCA_024137785.1 Ginglymostoma cirratum | reverse complement strand
TATGGGCCAAATGCTGGCAAATGGGACTAGTTCAGTTTAGGATATCTGGTTGACATGGACGAGTTGGACCGAAGGGTCTGTTTCCATGCTGTATGACTCTATGACTCTGTACGACTCCAATTCCTTTCCTCAGTGCGTGACTCACATTGGGGCATGGATTGCACAGTTTGAGATTCCTGTGTTTCACATGCATTAACACAGCAGGCCATTGGTACCTTCGTGGTGTCTTGTGATGAGCAACAGGTTGTAAAGGTACTGACCTGTTCTGGGGTCAGCTACCACAGACAGTTTTTCAGCCCTGGGTGACCTTTACCAAGAATCCTGAGGGTGCACAGATTGTCGCTGGTGAATGGTCGCTATGTGCATTGACTCATGCATGATCTATGATTACAGGAGAAAATACTGGAGACAGTCAGCAGGTCTGGAAGCATCCATGGAGAGAGGAACAGAGTTAACAGTTTGAGTCCTGATTACTTCTTTGGATACCAGACTCAAACCATTAACTCTGCTTCTCTGTCCAGAGGCGCTGCCCAACCTGCGGAGTTTCTCCAGCATTCCCTGTTTTTATTTCAGATTTCCAGCTTCCACAGGAGTTTGCTTTTGCCCAACTTTTTAATTTTGGTGGATGGATGCAGCCACATCACCAACTGTCGTCACTGACACTAACTTTTTATCCAAAACCACTTGAAGACATTTAACAAATGTTATGCCTTTGTTTTCTATTGAGTGCAGTGATGGGAAAGTGTTACATCTGCTCTGTAGCTGAATGGTTGAGAGTCAGAGTGAGTGGTAGCTGGGTTAAATTGTGTGTTACAATCATTAATTGAGTTGTAATTACTTGATTTGAACCATGGATTGGCTCCATTTGGGTTCCTCTATAAACAAGACGTGTTCTAAACCTAAACAGCAGGTAATTAAGAAGGCAAACAGAACATGGTCCTTCATTGCTAGAGGGATGGAGTTTAAAAACAGGGAGGTTATGCTGCAGAGATAGTAGGAACTGCAGATGCTGGAGAAGGGCCTAGGCCCAAAACATCAGCCTTCCTGCTCCTCTGATGCTGCTTGGCCTGCTGTATTTATCCAGCTCTACACCAGGTTATGCTGCAGCTGTATAGGAAGCTGGTGAGGCCACACTTGGAGTACTGTGTACAGTTTTGGTCTCCTGACTTGAGAAAGGATGTACTGACACTGGAGGGGGTGCAGAGGAGGTTCACTAGGTTGGTTCCCAAGTTGAGAGGGTTGGCTTGTGGAGAGATTACGTAAACTGGGACTATACTCATTGGAATTTAGAAGATTGAGGGGATATCTTATAGAAACAAAATTATGAAGTGAATAGATAAGATAGAAGCAGAGAGGTTGTTTCCACTGGTGGGTGAAACTAGAACAAGGGGGCATAGCCTCAAAATAAAGGGGAGCAGATTTAGGACTGAATTGAGGAGGAGGAACCTCTTTATGCAAAGGGTTGTGAATCTGTGGAATTCCCTGCTCAGTGAAGCATTTGAAGCTACCTTGTTGAATTTTTTAAGGCAAAGATAGATTTTTGAACAGTAAAGGAATTAAGGGTTATGGTAAGTGGGTAAGCAGAACTGAGTCCATGAAAAGATCAGCCATGATCTTACTGAATGGCGGAGCAGGCTCGAGGGGCCAGATGGTCTACTCCTGCTCCTATTTCTTATGCCCTGTCTCTTAAGTAGCTCTAGAAAACGGATTCAACAGTGTCAGGACTTTATCCTGCCCCCTCGCTGATAACAATATTGAGTCTCACCATTTATGTTGTGCAGTTACTTTTATAACTTGGCATCAGTACTGAGAGCAGGGAGACCTGGGATATATATTCACAAGTCCGAGCAGCACATGTTTGATAAGGTGGCTAAGCAAACCCATGGGATGGTTATCTTTGTAAAGCATGGTACTTGCCCTGAAAACCTGAGAAAATCACGCTAAACCATTTTGGAATCTTTGTTAGATCTTGGCAGGAGCATTCTGGACACCAGACTTTGGAAGAAATGTCGAGGCCGTTGTGAGGAGTCACAGGAATATTGCGTACAGTTCTGGTCACCACACTAGCAGAAGGATGTGGATACTTTGGAGATGGTATAGAAAAGGTTTACCAGGATGTTGCCTGGTATGGAGGATTTTAGCTGTGAAGAAAAGTTGGATAGACCGGGTTTGTTTGCACTGGAACACAGAAGGCTGAGGTGCGACCTCATAGAAATTTAAAAGATTGTAAGTGGTGTGGATAGAGTGGAAAGTATGAGGCTTTTTCCCGGGGTGGAGGGGTCAATTTCTAGGGGACACAGGTTCAAGGTGTTGGGGGGAATGTTTACAAGAGATGTGCGAGGCACATTTATCATGCAAAGGGTGGTGAGTGCCTGGAACGCGCTGCCAGAGGAGGTGGTGGAAGCAGACACAATAGCGGCATTCAAGAAGCACCTGGACAAATACATGAATAGGAATGGAATAGAGGGACACGGATCCTGTGAGTAAAGACAGTTTTAGTCTGGAAGTGGAAAATGTGGCTGTGCAGGCTTTGGAGGGCTGAAGGGTCTGTTCCTGCGCTGTATTGTTGTTGTTCTTTGATTTTTGGGGTTTAGCAGGCATTAGGGAGTTCAGTTATATAGGGACATCTGGGATTGGTCTCCATTGAGAGGTTAAGGGGCATCTATATCAAGATATTCCGAAGTATAAGGGGTGCTGAAGCTGTTTCCTCTAGAAACTATGATAATATTCAGGGTTCATAGATTCAAAATATCGAGCAGTATTAGAGAGAATGTGAGAAATTTCTGAGCACCCTCTGGTGTTAATGTGAAGATGATTCCATAGCAACCTTTAAAAAGCAATTGTCCATATATCTGAGGAGTAGTAATTTGCAGAGTTGTGGGGGATAAAGTTTGGGATGCGGAACAAATTGGACAGCTCTTTCAAAGAGCACAGAAGCGATGGACTGAATGATCTTTGTGTTCCAAGATTCTGTGTTTGAATCCGATGCTGTCAAGCACAAACCCTGCAGTGGAGTTAATGAGGGAGATTGAACTGCATGCTGTCTTCATTCTTGTGTGCTTTTGTCTAACAGGGCTACACAAATCAAAACCTACTCCTGGGACAATGCTCAGGTGATCCTAGTTGGCAACAAATCTGACCTGGAAGATGACCGTGTTGTCCCTACAGAAGATGGAAGGCGATTGGCTGAAGAATTAGGTAAATAAAATACACCATTCGCTACTTGCATGAGGTGAACAGTGCTGAGGCTAGATTGGCTTCACTTTCAAGGGTTTTCCGACCAATAATATGGCCAGTCGTTGCCTTTTTCAGCGCTGGGGTGTGCTCAGAATGCAGCCAAACTCCAACCGGATGGCTGTGGGGAAGGAGCACTGAAGCACACTCATGATTGGTTCTCGATTGCTACTATCCTTCAGTTGCTTGGTAGCACAGAACCCGAACCTTGTTAAACAGAGAGACTTGTCGCCGAAGCTTTTCAACCTCACAGTTTTCAGGACAAATACAAGAATGCCAAATGTTAGACAGTCACACAATTCACGCCACGGGAGAAAGCACTGCTGATTGGTTGCCTAGTCAACTTTGATCAGACAAGACAGCTTTGGCATTCTTGTGTTTGTCCTGATGTGTACAAGGTGTAAAGATTTGCCAAAATCGTTCTCTTTTCAGCAAGATTCCAATGTTGAGTAAGCAATTCGTTGGCCACTTGCTGGGACAGTGTTACTAGAAAGTTCCCGATTTTGAAGGAACAGCCGTTGCTCTCCGTAATGACTCAGTGGCACTAAACCACCATCAACTCCTTTTTTCGAGTCAAGCAGCTCTCGCAGCAATCCATTCCTTCCACACATCTTGGTTGGCCCTACAGCCAAGTCCTTTCACACATGGGCTGGCAGTTAAACTGACTCGCAACTCTCAACCAGGAAATGGGGAGGTGATGGTCTCGTGGTATTCTCGCTAGATAATTAATCCAGAGACTGAGCTAATGTTCTGGGGACCCGGGTTCAAAGCCATGACAACTGGTGGAATTTGAATCTGGAACTAAGGGTCTAATGATGACCATGAAAAATGATGACCATTGTTGGGGAAAGCCCATCTGGTCCACTAATGGCCTTTAAGGAAGGGAACTGCTGTCCTTACCTGGTCTGGCCTACAAGTGACTCCAGACCCACAGTGATGTGGTTGACTCTTAACTGCCCTCTGAGCAATTAGGGATGGGCAATAAATGCTGGCCTGGCTAGAATGCCCTCATCCCATGAGTTTAAAAAAGAATCCTAAATATAGGCTGTCACACTTCAGTCCCATCTCATGTAAATAGCCTACTACATTACATCACCAAATGCAGGACTCAAATCCCTGTTTCCTCTTGCTTGGGATTTCTGGATTGTGTTGTCATTCCAGCAGATTTTATTACTGGATATGTCGGATCCCAGTCTGAAATCTGACTTGATGAATCTTTTTGTTTCAGCAAAATGGTCTTCAACTGAAACACATGTGCAATATCACAGATTTGTTTTTAATGTTAAAACAAAGGTTTACTATACAAAATAAATAAAGATTAAAAAGAATAAACCAAATTATTTACATATAACACAAGTTTAAAGTTTTCAAAACACGTAGTAACATTTAATCCCACAACAACAATATTCACATCAGAGAGTATTCCCTCTTCTGTTATATCTAGACAGCTTAACCTAACAGAGACTTTAATCCTGGTTCTTGAGAATCTGATGGTTCCCTTGAGTTTCCTAGCACTGAATGTAGACTTTCTAGGCTTCAACTAACACTTTCGGAGTTTTAACTAATCACTTCTGGCCTGGAATCTTTTAATTAGATAAGCTCAGTTTAAGGAATTTATTTTCTTAACAATTTTGAACTATCTCCTTTCAGGATGCCTTCTGCATCCAACTTCAGCCAAGGTCTTTGCAAACTGAAAGCTTTCCTTAAGCTATGATGTCTTCCCATACACCGAAAACAATAATTTTGGAACTTTCCGCCTGAAGCCTTAAACACATCAATGTTTATTCTGCTCACTCATAAAACTCTCGCAACATAAACAAAACATCCCTTTGCTCTCTAGGAAGTTTCTCTCTCATACTGTTTGAAACAAAATCCCCATAGATACAGAAATATGTGCACCGTATTAATTAAACCCTTTCATAGACGCAAATTAAGTTCACATGCCACTATTTCAAACTCTGAAATAAATGATATTAAAGTGAATATACATAGCACACCCTGCATCACAATTGGAATTCAAACTTGTATTTCAGAAGGGGAATGCTAGTACTGGACCAGTTCTCACTCCCAGAACTGTTAAGAGATTCATTTTCAAGTGACCCCTTCTTGTGATAAAACTGATGAATGTCCTTCTGATGTTCCATATTATTGCCTCTTTGTGTTTTTCTCTGTCTGACATGGTACACCCAGGGTTAAAAGTCAGTCTGCTCACAGAAGATGGAATGACTCATTGTCAAACTAAAGTGGCTAGTGTCTTTGATTTGATCTTTGGGGCTATTGCAAATTGCTTAGCTAGAGATTGACAGTCACTCTGTTGGTACCACTCTTGTATCTGAGTTGTAAGGTTCAGGGCTCTGGTCCCATTCCAGGCCTGAGTTCAAAAGTCAAGTCTGAAATTCTAGTGTAGTACTGAGAATGTGCTGGTCTGTTGAAAGTGTCACTCTTCCAGATGAGACCTCAAACTACCTGCTTACATTGCTGTAGGTGCTCCTGTGGAACTGTTTTGAAGAAGTGAGCATCACCCTTTAGGAAGGATGTTTTGGCCCTGGAGGGAGTTAATCGCAGGTTTACAAGGATGATACCTGGAATTCAGGGGTTAAGTTATGAGGAGAGGTTAAACAAATTAGGTCTTTATTGTCTAGAATTTAGAAGGTTCGGGGGTGATCTAATTGAAGTCTTCAGCATATTAACAGGGAAAGACGAAGATAAATTACTTCCACTGGTTGAAAATTCTAGAACCAGGGCATAGCCTAAGAATTTTAGGTTTTCAGAGGGTACTAGAGGGGATTGTGTAGGACGGGTTGGTTTTCCCAGCCTAGCTCACCCCCTGCTACGACTCCTGTCGTAGTTGGGGGCAGTAGGTTGTGATGAGGGCAAAATGAAGCTTTATTTATTCGCCACTCGATTGCACTTTTCATCTGTCTCTCTTTTTATTCCCCTTCTGCAGGCTTTGAGTTTTTCGAGGCAAGCGCCAAAGAAAACATTAACGTGAAGCAGGTCTTTGAACGCCTAGTCGATATCATCTGTGTGAAGATGTCCGAGAGCCTTGATGCAGACCCCACATTGATGAGCAACAACAAGAATTCATCCCTCACCGAGAACCCCCCCTCACAACCAAGCAGCTGTGCATGCTAGAAAGCCCCTACCTTCTGACCTCTTGCTCTCACTAAATCATCAAACACAGATGGCCCACAGATTTGGGTTGTGGGGTAGGGGTTGGTGCTCTCAAAGGGAATGAAAGTAGGCTTTAAAATGTATTTAAGATTCAGGGCTAATGTGTCAAACTCTCTATTTCATTTTTAAATTAAGAACTTGGGGAGATGGTGGGGTAGTGCCAATGTCACTGGGCTAGTAATCCAGAGGCCCAGGTGGGGACAATGGGTTCAGATCCCACCATGGTGGAATTTAAATTCAATTAATACTTCCTGAATTGAAAGCTAGTCTCTGTGATGTTGACCATCAGTTGTCGTAAAAATACATCTGCTTCCCTAACGTCCTTTAGGGCAGGAATCGTTCTGCATTACCTGGGTCTGGCCTACATGTGACTCCAGGCCCACAGCTAATGGGGTTGAACTGCCCTCTGAAATGGCTGGCTTAGCCAATCGGTTCAAGGGCGCTGAGGGATGGGCAACAAATGCCAGCTGTGCCAGTGGAACTTTCGCCCATGAAAGAAAAAAGGGCAGCGTTCTTGTCCCTGACTCGTGACGCAATATTACAGATTGCCAATGGGAAGTATTTGCGTCACATTAATTAGCCAGGTGCTAAAACCCACCTGCCCGCTCAACAGAGCTGGTGGTTTCCACACCCGTCCATACAAACCCACAGCAGCTATTGTTAAACCCGCCAAGCTAACACCGGGCAGTGGGAACTGGTACACACTCAGCCCTGGCATTGGCTGCCCAGCGGTTTATACCTCCCATCATCGGGAAGAAATGTGGGAACCTGGGACTCCATGTAGGAATAAAGAATTTTTATTTTTCAAGAAGGTGACCCCAAATTTAGATTTTTTTTTTTGTTTTGGAGGGTAATACGAAGACTGCAGATATTAACCGATTTGACGGTGACCGATTGGAAATGATAGCACCACTCCCTAGTGTCTCAGTAGGTTTTTGGTGGTCAATGGCTCAAATGTGGGAATTGCTCAGTGAAAGAGTCCTCCATCATTCCATTTCCTCCATCATTCCACTTCCTCCATCGTTCCACTTCCTCATTCCTACCCCACAAATATTCTTTGCCTTTCCTTCAGTCCTGGTGTTTGTGTGGTGAATCATGTGAAGCGTTAATGCCACATTTGTGATGGTATTTTGTATGTGCATGTTGCTAGTTCTCTGCCCTATAAGTATAAATTTTCGGAATGGGTGCGCCAGTATTTTATTGGCTTATGTCTGTACAGTGTGGTTTTGACTTCCATTCGAGATGTTGGCTCACTCAGAGGAAGTGAGGTCTACATGATACAGGCTCTCTGCAAATGCATTTCATATCTTTGACTGCCAGCGTGTTCATACCTGTCTCTCAATGGCTTTTACTGGACTTGCTTCATATATATCATCTTATGTTGAACGTTGCCTCAACATGAAGCCAACAGGCACGGTATCTTGTTTCTGATTATGAGACCAGCAAAGGCAACAGGTCCCTTTTGAGTGGTGTTACATTTCTTTAGAATTCAGCACACACAAACAGGCCATCCATCCCGGTGGGTCTGTGCTAGAGTTTACACTCCGCACCTTAATTCACCCAATCCAATCAACATAATCTTCAGTTACTTTCTCGCTTATTTACATATCACCCTTTTAGAACGTAAGAGCTTGGAGCCAGAGTAAGCCATTTAGCCCTTCGAGCCTGCTCTGCCATTTGATACAACCTCATCTCAGACTTCAACCCGTTATTAAAAATCTGTCTCTCTCATCCTTGAACTTATTAGTGTCCCAACATCCACCGCCCTCCGGAGTAATGAATGCCACCGAATTCGCAACCCTTTGAGAGAAGTCATTCCTCCTCATTTCTGTTTTAAATGTGCAGCACCTTATCCTAAAACAATGACCTCTCATTCTAGATTGGCTCACAAAAGGAAACATCCTCTACATATCTACTTTGTCGTTCCCCCTTTAGCATCTTATATATCTCAGTTAGATCTCTTCACATTCTTCCAAACTCCAGTGAGTGTAGCCTTAAACTGCTCAATCTCTCTACATAAAACAAGCCTCTCATCTCTGGAGTTCACTGCCCCATGTCCTTTTTATGATATGGAGACTAGAATTGCAGACTGTACTCCCAAGTGTGGTTGTCAAGTTTGCACGCTTAATATTTGAATTCTTTGAAAATGTTTTGAAAGATAAAGTGCCTGGCTTCTGGTTCCTAAATTAAATGAAGTAGTGAGAGTGTTTGAAATCCACTGGAATTACCCAAGTCAGCTTTATGCATTCTGTGTCTCTTCCCTGGATGTTTTTCTGGTTGGCCAGGCTCTGCATATCTATCAGAAGGACTATCTAAGGAAACATGAATCCACATGCAAGTAAACTGGCATTGAGGAGGAAGTGGTGCTGTGGTCATATTGCCACTGGATTAGTAATCGAGTGGCCCAGGTTAAGCACGGCTCTGGATTCAAATCCCGCTCTGGTAGCTGGTGGAACTGAACTCAGTCTGTAAATCTGGTGACTATGAAAACTATAATCAATTGTCCGAAAAACCACAGTATTCTAATTTCCTTCTGGTGTCCTTTCAGGAAGGAAATCAGCCATGCTTACCTGGTGTCAGACTCCAGACCCATAACAATGTGGTTGACTCTGAAAGGGCCCTAGCAAGTCACTCAGCTCAAGGGCAATTGGGAATGTGCAGCAAATGCCTTGCCAGTGATGCCCATATCCCATGAACGCGTAAAGGGAAAGTGATACTGAGCACAGCAGCTAGCGAGGTGTCTGTTGTCTGCGTTTCTTCAGAGTGTGAGGTTGAAAGTGGACATTCTTTTCAACTTGCCCCAGTGTCAAGGGAGAGGTGGGATTATGGCTTGAATTCTGATTTGATGGTGACACTACCATTTCACACTGCCAAAGTCCAGGATGCCACTGAAATGGGAGCAAGTTCATTTTTCTCCATTTTTTTCCCAAAGGTATTGGTTTTGTTTGTTTGTTGTTGCACTCTGTTAGGATGTCTCTTGATCCTGAGGTGGTTTTTAATCCCAAACAGGAGCAGACAACAATAACCTTCTTTGACCAGTGACCCAGTGCCAGTAGATACCTCTTAGCAGTCGTGACTGGTGAAAGAGAACCCATACTCAGATTGTTGTCTTCTGATGTATCAGTGACACTTTTGCATGTCTGTTTTTATTGCCCATCTCTAATTGCCCGTAAACGATAGAAATGTAACGGCACAAAAAAGGCCGTTCAGCCCATCCTGTCTGTGCCAGATATGGCAAAAAAGAACCAACCATTCTACTCCTGCCTTCTGGCACCTGGCCCATAACCTTCCCAGGATTTAGGTTCAGATCCAAGTGCCTTTTTGACAAGTGTTGAGGGTTTGTGTCTCCATAACACACTAGGGAAGAGATACAAGTTCCAGGCCCCCACCAGCCTCTGGGTAAAGGTTTTCCTCCTGCCCTTGCTTATTCTACCATTCACTTGAGACAATCTGGGGTGGGGGTGTATGGGCACGCCTAGTGCTGTTAGCGGTGGAGTTCCAGGATTTTGACTCAAGCACGGCAGTAGATTTCCAAGTCAGGATGGTGAGTGGTTTGGAGGGGAACTTACAGGTGGTGGTTTTCACCTATTTCTGCTGCCCATAACTTTCCAAATGGTATATGCCACAGGCTTGCAAAGCGCTGTTGAAGAAGCATAGTTTCAGGCTGCAGCCTGAAAGACTGATTATCATTGCGAGTCTAGTGTTTACGGTTATTGGATAGTACAGAGCCTGACATTGCTGAAAAAAAAGATACATTTTGTTGAAGCTTTTTTTGATCAGTGCAATTTGCAAGAATGCAAATAAAGGGGAAAGCCAACACTTATACTGTATAAGAGGAGACAGCTGGTTGGTTGGCAAGTAGGCTCTGATTTGGTAGAGGCACTGTCACAGATAATGAATAGTTAATCATTTTAGCAATAGGCCAGTATTTATATACATCATACATAGGAAATGGAGGAGGCTATTTAATGTGTTCCACCTCCTTTCACTTGGCTGATTTACAATCCAGCCCCACTCTCTGGTTTAAGTCGTTTCTCCTGGTGAATTTTTAATATATTTATGGGTGACTGTCTTACATCAAATCCAAGGATCACAAATAAAGGTCCTCTACCTATGCCTTACATATTCAGTGAACCAGAGGAAAACTTTTAGAGGGAGATGCAACTGAGGTATTAAGTGGAATTAATTAGGTGCCAAGTGGGTTTTGCTGAACCCTACAGAGTGGGTGCTAGAGATATAAACTCCCCTTATGATCTCACCTTTTTGAAATGCAGAGAGTTTTGGAGAAAGACAGCAGTCTGGCAACGTCTGTGGAGAGAGAAACACAGGGTTAACGTTTGGACTCTGGCCTGATTGTTTGAGAGGAAGGAGCTCCAAAGAAGAGTCATCTCAGACCCCAAATGTTGACTGTTTTTTCTCTCCATAGATGCTGCCAGAACCTGCTGACTTTCTCCAGCACTCTCTGCATTTGTGTCACATTTCCAGCAGCCACAGTATTTTTTTTTATATGTGCTTTACAGTATTTCTGAAATTTCTTGTTGTTTTTAGCTGTGCCGAAGTTTGGAGGGGGGAGAATGGTATCAAAATGAGCTGCAGTGTTCTCCTTGGTGTGCCGTTTCCCCAATCCTGCTGTAACAAACAAAACTCTCTCATCTCCTGAGACAACACAGTGTGGAGCTGGAGGAACACAGCAGGCCAGGCAGCAACAGAGGAGCAGGAAAGTTGATGTTTTGGGTCAGGATTTCATCTCCTGCACCACTTTGTGAGGTGATAGAAAACTTTTTTCTTCAAATATTATTTGAAGAAAAAGAATTGAAATTCTGCCCTGGGTTGCTAGGGACCCTCAAATTGCTGTCACTTACGAAGAGGAAAGTATCCTGGTCATTCTCCTGTGCCGCAGTGATGGACAGTGGCTGAGGAGGGGTCAGGGAAGGATACCCTTAAAAGCCACCTCCATGTCATTATCCTTTCTCTAACTACCAGTGCCAATAGTGTTGCTAGTGCCTGAAATTGGGAGCTGACTGCACCAGGGAAAGGGTCAAGCTCTTGACTGATTGTGCCCTCAGCCTGTGAGCCCCTGGATGGGAATCAAAGCTATTGACTTGTTGCTGCCCTGGTGTCTAAGTGCAGAAGATGCAGAACTTCACGAGAAACCGGGTTCGCAAAATGGAATTCAGGAGAAAATCAGGATAATGTACTGGGGATTGCTGGATGACCACAACACTGCAAGCAGGGTCTGGGGTGGAAACGACTGATCCCAGTTACACTGCCTTACCGTTAAGAGGGGAGTGGTACAGGAGATCTTAGTGAAGGCAGGAAACAGCTCTAATGACCACTGTGACGGGAAAGAAACCTTCTATAATAGATTTCCTAACTGTATGAATGTATAAGAGCTATCAGTAATGTAGGTGATGAACCAAATTCCACGAGGGTATTTCCATTTTATAATAAAGTGGGGAAATTTTTTTTGCCGAGTTTGTGGCAGGGATCTACAAATGGAAGATTAAAAGGGGGCCAAGATTGTCAGCTGTCCCAACTTGTATGTGTCCTTTTTTTTTGTTGAGCTGTCAGAAATAGCCATCTTGTTTGAGTTGCACATTTTCTGTGTTCACTGTTGGAGAAACCGAAGTAAAAGAAAATAAAGAGTAATATTCAAACTGCATGAACCCAGCCTGTGTCTCTGTTCGTCAGACTTCAGCCCACTTGTCTGGTGAGAGGGGAGGAGGGTGAGGAGGCCCTGGGCACATCCTGAAACACTCACGGATGATGTTTTGAAGTATAGTCCCTGTTGTGATGTAGGAAATACAGCAGTCAATTTGAGTTTTGAGTGAGCCACAGACAGCAATGTGATGATGACCACGATTGCTATTTTTAGTCACACTGGCTGAGGGACAAATATTTGGCAGCTCGGTGTCTGTCAGGTCAGTCTGTTGCTGGATCCAACACTGGAACTAATTTTCCCATTCATGTACCTTCATTGTACCTTTTCTTTCTATTCCTCATGTTTACCTACTTCCGACTGAATTGTCCTGATTGACTCTGCTTTAAAAGTGTTGCATGGTCTTTGTATTCTATAGTTTAACAACTCCTCCTTCTAAACCCAAACGAATCTCTGACCCTCATAGTGCCAGGGACCCAGATTCGATTCCAGTCTGAGGCGACTGACTGTGTGGAGTTTGCATGTACTCCCCGTGTCTGTGTGGGTTTCCTCCGGGTGCTCCGGTTTTCCTCCCACAGTCCAAAGATGTGCAGGGTAGATGGATTGGCCAAGCTAAATCGTCCATAGTTTCCATGGATGTGAAGGCTAAGTGGATTAGCCATGGGAAATGCAGGGTTACAGGGGGTGGGTCTGGGTCAGATGCTTTTCAGAATGTTGGTATGGACTCAATTGGCCAATGGCCTGCTTCCACACTGTAGGGATTCTATGATTCCAGCTCCTGCAACTTCCACATAAAGTTGTACCTGTTGTAAAATGATGAGAATTGTTACAGCTCATGAAGGCAGCACACTGGATATGAGAAGCCCTGTTATTCCTGGAGTCATCAAACAAGTTAAAATCTTCAGAAGTTTCTGTAAAATTCCCCAACTTCCCATCTTTTAGACCAAGTTTGACAAAGCACTGTCCTGGTTACTGAACTCGACAAGAATTACTTGTCAATACAAATAAATAGTTTGTAACCACAGATAAAATAATTATTAGCCATCAACAAATAACTCCACTTGTTTAAACTCTAACCTGCTTTATGAACTCCCCCCTGCCCCCAAAAACACAGACACAAGTAAAATAAAAACTGGGTGCTATGGGTGAAGGGAAAGACTGGGAAGTTGATTCAGTGATCCCCAGACACAGGGTTTGATGAGATCATCCTTTTGCTGATTGTTCGATGCTTCATGATCTTCCTTTATCAGATGCTTTCACTTATTTGTAGGAGGCCCAGATTGGCTGATTTACCCTTAGAAAGGTCTTTAACGTATCAACACAGCTTACAGCAGCTGGAAAGGTGAAGTAAACAGTAAATTGTCAGGCTTGAGATGATGAGATAACTTTCACATCAACAGCCACATACTATTGAGGTTCTGAGAAGAATGGTAGGGATTATATTACAGTGTGCTGTACTCTGTATTCTGTGTAAACAACATAGTTTACCGGAACAAAGCCAGAACTCGGCAGGTCTGGCAACATCTGTGGGAAGAAAGCAGAGCTAACATTTCAAGCCTGGTGACTTTTCATCTGAACTGTTAGCTAGGAAAGACTAGTATTTATGCTGAAGCTGAAGTGGTGGCTAGGGCAGTGGTGGATGGCTTGGCAGGAGGTGGGGTGGGAGGTTGGTGTGGCAGGGGATAGGGACAGGGATGGAAGGGGAGACGTGACTGGAGAGACAGAAAGGGAGAAAGATGAAAGGGTTGTGTAAATAAGGAGATAATGGATCACAGGCCATGACAGAAGACAAGCTGAAAAAGTGATAGTAAGAGCTAAGAGTGCGATAATGTGATAATGGGCCTATGAGTATGCGGGAATGGGTGACTGCACTAAAAGCAACCCATGTCATGACAGGCCTGGGTGTGGGAGTGAGTAAAACACATGGAAGGGTAGAACCAGGCTCTAAGGTTATTGAACTCGATGCTGAATTCCAGGGGCTGCAGGGTCCCCAAGCGGAACATGAGATGTTGAGCCTCAGTGCAAACTTGAAGAACACTGGAACAGCAAGCCTGCGAAGGAGATGTTGGCATGGGAACACGGTGGTGTGTTCAAGTGGCAGGTAATTGGAATCTCAGGGACATTTTTGCAACATTGTAGTGTTGGTGCTTGTTACCTCACTGTACCTCCATGTTAGGCCTCATGAGATTTGCTCATAAGTCCCCCACACCACCACCCCCAAAGAAAATGGCATGGCGTGTATTTCTGGGTCCACATCTGAGAGTGATGGACAAGGGCAGAATGCCTTTTAGAGTCATATGAAGAGCCGCCATTGGCCTGAGGTGACAGAAGACAGATGTTATCTGCAGAGCTTGAACCTTAAAAGAGAGGAAATTGATCAACTTTGGAGAGTGGCTATGACTCAGTTCACTTTTCAGATTAAATCCAAGTGTTCCTATTAGTCCTGATCATGACACTGTCCCTGTAATGGATTGTTCTGTGATTCACCGCAGGATATAAACTGAAGTGATGTGTCATGTGTTTTTCTAGGGCAGATTCAGGTTCAAACCTATCAAGGAGATTAAAGACATCTTTACTCACAGCCCGAAAAAGCATCAGCATGGCAATGGATTAGACCAGCTGCCTCAGTACTGGCATCTCACCATAATGTATTTGAGAGAGAGAGAGAGAGAGAGAGCGAAGGAACCAGGAGAGGACAAACAATTCTGGAGTTAGCAAGGGTTACATGAAGAAGTATGGGAGCAGGTTCAAGCAGAGCAAAGCAACATTAGCCAATTGGACAAATGACCAGATATTGTGCTGGAAATACTGAGTGCGGTGGGGGAGGTGATGGGCTGAAGGTATTGTCACTGGGGACCAGGGTTCAAACCCTGCCATGGTAAAATTTGCATCTAGTCAAAAATCTGCAATTAAGAGCCTAATGGTAACCATGAAACAGTTGATGGTTCACGAATGCTCCTTAGGGAAGGAAATCTGCCATCGTTACCCCGTCTAACCCATGTGGCTCCAGACCTACAGCAATATGGTTGGTATTAGACTGCCCTTGGGCAATTCAGGATGAGCAATATATGCTGGCCTAGCCAGCAACACACATTCTGTGAATTAATCTTAAAAAGTAAGAGTTAAAGGTGCATTGACTGGGAGCTGATGGGTGCTTTTTTTGGGACAAGCATAGATAAAACCCAAACTCTTGAGAAGTTCTCAGTGATTTCTTCTGGAAGGTTTAAAACAGACCTCTTGCATTTACATGGAACATCCCAAAATGCTTTGCAGCAAAAGAAGTACATTTAGAAGCCCAATCACTGCTGTAACACGGAAAACAGGGCAAGCAATTAATGCACAGCGATCAGATAATTAGTTGGTTGAAGCTTAAATATTCTTCAAAATCGTGCCACAAGGATTTTTCACGTCTACCGACAGGAATAACAGCATATGAATTCAGTATCTCCTCTGAAAGATGGTTCCTCCAACTGTGTAGCACTTCCTCCAGTATAACAGTGGGAAAAGTTATAAGGGTTTCAAGCTTGGTATGATTCTATTACTTACTGACATACACAAATGTTGCATTCATCGACAGTGGAGTTGGATCCAGCTGAGGCCAGAATCCTGCAGAAAGGAAGGGAAAGGAATATGATCAGAAATTGCTGGAGAAACTCAGCAGGTCTAGCAGCATCTATGGAGAGAGAAACAGAGTTAATGTATCCAGTCTGACATAACTCTTCTTCAGAACTGGGAGACAGAACTTGGAACTCATCCCTCACATGCCCTCCCTGCAATAACAACCAAAACAGAATCCCCCTCATCCTCACGTACCACCCCACCAACCTCCAGATCCAACGCATCATCCTCCAACACCTCTGCCATCTGCAATCCGACCCCACCACCAAAGACATTTTTCCCTCCCCACCCTTATCTGCTTTCCAGAGGGAACACTCTCTCCGGGACTCCCTTGTCCGCTCCACACTCCCCTCCAGCCCCACCACACCTGGCACTTTTCCCTGCAACCGCAGGAAGTGCTATACCTGCCCCCACACCTCCCCCCTCACCCCCAGCCCCAAGAAGACCTTCCACATCAAGCAGATGTTCACCTGCACATCTGCTAATGTGGTATACTGCATCCGCTGTTCCTGTTGTGGCCTCCTCTACATCGGGGAAACCAAGCAGAGGCTTGGGGACCGCTTTGCAGAACACCTGCACTCAGTTCGCAACAAACAACTGCACCTCCCAGTCGCGAACCATTTCAACTCCCCCTCCGATTCCTCAGACGACATGTCCATCCTGGGTCTCCTGCAGTGCCACAATGATGCCACCCGAAGGCTGCAGGAACAGCAACTCATACTCCGCTTGAGAATCCCGCAGCCCAATGGTATTAATGTGGATTTCACAAGCTTCAAAATCTCCCCTCTCCCAACCACATCCCAAAACCAGCCCAGCTCATCCCCTCCTCCCTAACCTGTCCTTCCTTCCACCTATCCCCTCCTCCCACTTCAAGCCCCACCCCCATCTCCTATCTACTAACATCATCCCGCCCCCTTGACCTGTCTGTCCTCCCTGGACTGACCTATCTCCTCCCTACCCCCCTACCTACACGCACCTTTACTGGCTCCATCCCCGCCTCTTCGACTTGTCTGCCTCCTCTCCACCTATCCTCTCCTCTATCCATCCTCTATCCGCCTCCCCCTCTCTCCCTATTTATTTCAGAACCCTCTTCCCCTCCCCCATTTCTGATGAAGGGTTTAGGCCCGAAACGTCAAGTTTTCCTGCTCCTATGATGCTGCTTGACCTGCTGTGTTCATCCAGCCCCGTGCTTGTTATCTCGGATAGAACTTGGACTTTAGCGCCATCTGGTGGAAGACTCATCTTGCACTATCTCAATCCTCTAAACGGGATCTTTGTCAGAGGCATTACCACATTAATCTCAATTGGTAGGAATATTTCAAATACTTTTCAAAAGCTAGTTTAGTCCTAATGAGAGTGAAGAGTGTTTTTGTTTTTTTAAAAATCTATTCATTCATGAGATGTGGGCACCGCAGGCTGGCCCAGGATTTATTGTCTGGCCCAGTTGCACTTGAGAAGGTGGTGGATGGCTACCTACTGAACTGCTGTGGTGTATTTGGTGTAGATACCTCCCCAGTGCTGTTCAGGAGGGAGTTTCAGGATTTTTACTCAGTGACACTGAAATAACAACAATTTATTTCCAAGTCAGGAGGGTGAGTGGCTTGGACAGGAACCTGGAATAGCGTTGTATCATCCTTACCCATGGTGACATTTTCTCAGTATGAACTTTATCATTACAGTTTTGATTTTAAGCAAATAAATTAACATTGTCAAAAGTTTGATTTTTGTTTTGGTCAGCCTGGTCTCTGACATGCAGGAAAACTCATCTTTATGCTGTCTCGGAGGAACAACCCTAACAATGCTCTGGAATTTTCCCAGATGCCACCTTACAGTATTTGCTGCCCCAACCAGTACGGGGCACTGAGTAAGGGTTGTTTGAGGTGGTTTGCTGCTACCAATTCTCCTTCATCTTCACTTTATCTTGGGCTTATGTAGTGATTAGCAAGAGAGGATATGTCACCATAGAGTATCTGGACTGAGAGTCAATGTTCTTTAATAACAAGATGGCTTATTGCATGATAGCAGTAAGTACAACCACATTTGGCCAGGTATAATGACTAGGACCTTAGGGAGCTGCTATAGATACATCTGCTCCCTCCTTAAGCTGGAATAGAACACCTTGTCTCCAAAGTGTGTGTGACCTCAATAGAATTGGTGGAGCCGATGTAACACAATCCTCCCACATCTGGCAGAGATTCACCTGCACTTCATCCAACCTGATCTATTGCAACCGTTGCTCCCCATGTGGTCTCCTGTGTATCAGGGAGACCAAACGCAGACACTGGGACCAGTTCAAGGAACACCTGCACTCTGCATGCACCAACCAAACCAACCTCCTGGTTGCCATCCACTTTAATTTCCCCTTCCCACTTCCCCTGATGATATGTCCATCCTTGGCCGACTCCACTGTCAGAGTGAGACCAAACATAAACTGGATGAACAATACCTGATATTTCATCTTGGGAGCTTACAGCCCAATGGCCTCAATATTGACTTCACCAGCTTGAAAATCCCTCCACGCCCAGCCTTATCCCATGTCCAGCCCTTCCCCTACTGACATGACCTAACCTGTCCATCTTCCTACTCACCTATCTGCTCCACCCTTCCCATGGACCAATAACAATAATCCCCTACCAGCATCCACCTGTTACCATCTCTCCTACCCTATCCCCCCTGCCCCTCCTCCAACACCCCTCCCTCTGTTTATTTCTGAGGTCCCCTCTCTCACCCCAGTCCTGATGAAGGGTTTTGGCTCAAAACATTGACATTCCTGCTTCTGTAATGCTGTCTGACCTGCTGTGCTTTTCCAGCTTCACACCTATAAAACACTAACCACTTCAAAACCATTGCCTTATACAAAAGAAACCATGTAATCAGAGAATTTTTGTTTACATGGAAACATAGAAAATAGGTGAATGAGGAGACCATTCAGCCCATTGAGTTCACTCTACCATTCAACATGACAATGGCTGATCCTCCACCTTGATGTCAGATGGCGTGGTTACTTTTGGTCTGTGGGTGAAAACTGTAATAGATTCACCAGTAGTCTTTGCAATTTTGATTTGTTATTTGCTGGTTAATTTGGTTTTTGCTTTTGGGGCAGGTTTGAAAAGGGCCATTTTTAATCAAGGCATATCATTGGAACCAACTTACACCCTCTCAACCCTGGAAGCACAGTCTTCCTTTAGGAAAAAAGGTGTCTTTGCAACAAACTGCATTAAATCTAATGAAAGGATGTAGCCTTTTCACTTTCTTCTAAATATTTTTTAATAGGACATCGAGAAGCCAAGTAAGGAGCATAATATCCAGCAGATGGAGAATAATGCGGGAAAATGTGAGGTTCTCTACTTTGGTAGGAAGAGTAGGAAAGTAGAATATTATTTCAATGGAGAGAGACTGCAGAATGTTGCAGTGCAGAGGGTTCTGGGTGTCTTTGTACATGAATCACGATAAGTGAACATGCAGGTCTAGCAATTAGTTTGTAAAGTAAATAAATAGTAAAAGATTGCCCTTAATTGCACGGGAGATAGCATATAGAAGTAGTGAAGTTCTGCAATAACTGTATAGGGCATTGGGAGACTGCACCTTGATTACAATGTGAAGTTTTAGTCTTCCTGTTCAAGAATCAATCCAGTTGCATTGGAAGCAGTTCAGAGAAAGTTTGCCTGGCTGATTCCTACATTCAAAGGATTGTTTTACGAGGAAAGGTTGAGCAGTATGGGCTTATGCTGATTGGAATTTAGAAGCATGAAGGGTGATCTTATTGAAATATATAAGATTTTGAGGGCGGCTTGACAGGACAAACATACAAACATAGAAGATAGGAGCAGGAGGAGGCCAGTTGGCCCTTCGATCCTGTTCCACTATTCTTCACGATCATGGCTGATTGTCCAACTCAATAGCCTAATCCTGCTTTCACTCCATAACTTTTGATCCCATTCGCCCCAAGTGCTTTATCCGATTCACCTCTTCAATACATTCAGAGGATGCTTTCTCTCATGGGGTATCCAGAACCCAGAGGTTCGGTTTCAGAATAAGTGGTCTCATATTGAAGACAAAGCTGGGACCCTCTCGGAGGGTCATTTGGAATTCTCTTCCCCACAGAGTGGTGGAGGCTGAGTCAGTGAATATATTTGGGACTGAGTGAGTCATATTTCTCACTGACCAAGGAGTTCAATGTTATGGGGACAGGGATGATTGTAGCAATAAAGCTTTGATCAGATCAACCATTGTCTTATTGAATGGCAGAGCAGGCTTGAGGGGTTGCATGAGCCACTCCTGTTACTTCTTCTAATCTTATTAATTGTCTGCACGAAGGCAAATGAAAAAAATCCATTCTTTTCACTTCCTTCTAAATACTTCAATTGTTTGTTTGAAGCATTCCATTTGTTAAAAAATCCCATAGCAAGGAAACAGCCCCCATTCTACATTCAACTGGTAGCACAAAGAGAAATGACAGTCTCCAATGAAGGGTCATTAATCTGAAACATTTCTTCTACTTACTTCACAGATAACCAAGGCATGCTCGAGCACTTTCTGTTGATATGTCAGAGTTATTAAATTGCTTAAATGCGCATTACTCCTTCACACACAGGGAGGCTATTCCCAGAAACCGTAATGTCCCATAGAAACATGGAAGATACAAGCAGGAGCAGGCCATTCGACCCTTCAAGCCTGCTGCACCATTCGATGGCTGATCATCGAACTCAATACTCGAATCCCACACTCCTCCCCAAATCCCTTGATCCCTTTAGCCACAAGAGCTATAGCTACCTCTTTCTTGAAAACACACAATGTTTCGGCCTCAGAGATAACAAGGTGTGGAGCTGGATGAACACAGCAGGCCAAGCAGCATCATAGGAGCAGGAAAGTTTGACGTTTCGGGCCTAGACCCTTCATCAGAAATGGGGGAGGGGAAGAGGGTTCCGAAATAAATAGGGAGAGAGGGGGAGGCGGATAGAGGATGGATAGAGGAGAGGATAGGTGGAGAGGAGGCAGACAAGTCGAAGAGGC
>JAHRHZ010000086.1:11993535-12046556 GCA_024137785.1 Ginglymostoma cirratum | reverse complement strand
CATCCTCTATCCGCCTCCCCCTCTCTCCCTATTTATTTCAGAACCCTCTTCCCCTCCCCCATTTCTGATGAAGGGTCTAGGCCCGAAACGTCAAGCTTTCCTGCTCCTATGATGCTGCTTGGCCTGCTGTGTTCATCCAGCCCCACACCTTGTTATCTCGGATTCTCCAGCATCTGCAGTACCTATTATCTCTGATACATGTTTTGGCCTCAGTCACTTTCTGTGATAGTGAATCCCACAGGTTCACCATCTCTGGGTGAAGAAATTTCTTCTTGTCTCAGTCCTAAAAGGTTTATTCCTCATCCTTAAACTATGACCCCATCAGGAACATTTTCCTGCATCTTCCCTGTCTACTCCTGTTAGGATTTGATAGGCTTCTGTGAGACCCCTCCACCCAATGCCCCTCCCCCCAACGCATCCCATTCTTTTAATGTAAATACAATCCTCACCAACTTGATGTCACTCATATATAAATCCTGCCATCCCAGGAATCAATTTGGTAAACGTTTGCTGCATTGTTTGTAAATGTGGGCGTTGCTGTCTCGGATAACAAGTATTGCTCATCTTTAACAAAAAACAAAAGAACTGCAGATGCTGTAAATCAGGAACAAAACATAGAAGTTGCTGGAAAAGCCTAGCAGGCCTGGTTGCATCTGTGAAGGAAAAAAACAGAGTTAACATCTTGGGTCCAGGTGACCCTTCCTCAGAACTGGAGGGACCTGCTGAGCTTTTCCAGCAACTTTGTTTTCATTGCTCACCTTTTACTGCCCTTGAGATGGTAGTGATGAGCTGCCTAGAACCTAGATCTGATTAGGATGGCTTACCTCTGTATATTACTTAGAATCATAGATTCCCTAGTGTGTGGAAGCAGGCCGTTTGGCCCATTGAGTCCACACTGACCTTACGAAGAGCATCTCACCCAGACTGAACCAACCCCTCCCCCCACTACTATGTCCCTATAACCCTGCATTTCCCATGACTAATCCACCTAGACAATACAGGGCAATTTAGCATGGCTAATTGACCTAACGTGCACATCTTTGGACTGTGGGAGGAAACCAGAGCACCGGAGTAAGCCCACGTAGACATGGGGAGAATGTGCAAACTTGACTCAGTCACCCAAGGGTGTGATCGTACCCAGGTCTCTGGCGCTGTGAGACAACAGTGCTAACCACTGAGCCACCGTGTTCTTGTATTTCATTGTTGCCATACAAATAATCTATTTTGTAGCATAAGCAGGTAGATATCACATTTTTAGGTATGCCTGGTATGGTTGGCATGGTCTCCTGCACTTTTCATTGAACCAGAGTTGATCCCCGGATTGAAATGTTAGAGTGACGAAATCTATCGAGCTATAAGGTTACAGATGGTGTTTGAATACAATTCTGCTGCTTCTGTTAGCCCACAGTGTCACATGGTCAGAAGCCACTGCGACAGGTAGTTTGATGGTGATGAAGTCAAATTTTTTTTCCCTCTTGCTGGTTCCCTCACCACCTGCCATAGACCCAGTCTAGCAGCTCTGGCTTTTTGGACTCTCACAGCTCTGCAGTAGTGCTGCTAGTGAGCCACTCGATGATGATTATTTAAATCCACCAAAGGGATACATTCTGTGCCTTTGTCACCCTCAGTGCTTCCTCTAATTGGCATTCATCATGGATGTGCACTGATTCATCACCTAAGGGGTGGATGCGGTAGCAGTGAGCAGCAAGAGGTTTCCTTGCCCATGTTCACCCTGATGACGTGAGACTGCAGCAGTCTGGAGTCAATATTGAGACTCCCAGGGCAAGTCCCTCCTAATTATACCATTCCATTACCAACTCTTGTGGGCCTGTCCTCCAAATGGCTCAGGGATGGTGATGGTGGTGTCTGGGACACTGCCTATGAGGTATGATGCTGACTACGGCTATATCAGGCTGTTGTTTGACTCGTCTGTGAGACAGCTCTCCCAATTTAGGCACAAGACGTTAGTAAGGAAGAGTTTTGGGGGCTGATGGGGCTTTGCACGCTGATGACATTTCCAGGTGGATGCTTGATAGTCCGTCTGGGGCAACTGAGCAGCTTCCATGATCATTTCAAATGGCAACCACAGTGCTATAGGTCTGGAGTCACATGTAGGCTAGACCAGGTAAGGATGGCAGATTTCCTTCCCTGAAGTATATTAATCCAGATGGATTTTCAATCATTTCATGGTTATCACTACAGTAGCTTTTTATTACTGTTTTATGATTCCATCATCTGCTATGGCGGAATTTAACTCATGTCTCTAGAGCACTAGCCTGCACCTCTGGATAACTCCTGTGTTGCTGTGGCACCAACCCCCCATAGATTGAAGAGCAGTCTGTTTGCCCATGTTACGAATGCACCTTCCATGGCTGTTTTGTTCTGTGTGGGACTTGAACCTGGAGTGTTTGGTCAAAGAGAAGGGCATTATCCATTTTGTCACAAGACCCACTGGAAGTACTAACCGACTCAATATTTCTCTTGTTTGAAGTTCGACGTCTACCCATCTTGTTTTTAAATTGGAAAATCATTTTATTTCATTTGAAAATGATTATTTTCTGCGTAGTTGCAGTGCTTGTAAAGGTTTTTTTGGGAATGTATTGGTTGCAACTTGGAAGAAAAAAGTTCCCAATTCCATCTGGTTAACTTGTGAGGCACTGAGTGAAACAGAAAAGGAAGATTGCAGTTTAAATCTTTGTTCTGGTAGTGTCTGAAGGCTTCTACAATTGACCTCAGTATCCCAGTTGCTAGGCGGGGAATGTTAAGCAGCATTCTGCTTCCCCTTGCCATTTGCAAACCTGGAAGGGTGGTTGCACCATTTACACTAGACCAACTGGATTGATTCAACCACCTTCTGTCAACACAGCCATTTGGTGTACACTGTGTTCACTCAGAGCGGGAATGCAGTCAGCAAAGGAGCACCCTAGTTCAGGTTCATGAGTCTCTTAATTTTACTCAACCCAGTACTACAGAAGTGAAAGAAATGTTTCTGGTGGTGGAGTGTTAGCGTCTCTACCTCAGAGCCAGGAGATCCAGGTGTGAGTGCCTATTGCTCCAGATGTGTGCACGGTTAATTAGTAAATGAAAAAGTTTCTGATGGTACAGTAGGTAGTGCCTCCGCACCTGAACAGGGGGCCTGGGTTTAAATTCCCACTTGCTCCAGAGCTTTGTGACAACATTTCTGAGACAGGTCAGTTAGAAAAGATCTGAAAATGTAACTCACTTTGGGGAAGTATTTATACAGGTGTTCTCCCCATATCAGCATGGCTTTGTGCAAGGGAAATCGTGTGTCACAAACTTGATTGGGTTTTTTGAAGAGGTGACCAAGAAGATAGATGAAGGCAAAGCGGTAGGTGCTGCATACATGGACTTTAGCGAGGCCTTCGACAAGATTCCGCATGGAAGACTAAGGTTAGGTCACATGGGGGTTCAGGGACAGCTAGCCAATTGGATTCAAAATTGGCTGGACGATAGGAGACAGAGGGTGTTGGTTTAGGGTTGTTTTTCAGACTGGAGGCTTGTGAACAGCAGTGTGCCACAAAGATTGGTGCTGAGTCCACTGTTGTTCATCATTTATATAAATGATTTGGATGTGAATGCAGGAGACATGGTTAGTAAGTTTGTGGATGACACCAAAATTGATGGTATTGTGGACAGTGGAGAAGATTATCTAAGAGTATAACAGGATCTTGAAAAACTGGGCCAGTTGCATTTAAGCAAGAAAAACCAGGGCAGAACTTACACAGTTAATGGTAGGCCCTGGGGAGTGTTGTTCAACAGAGAGATGGAGGGATGCAGGTACATAGTTACTTGAAAGTGGCATCACAGGTGGACAAGGTGATCAAGAAGGCATTTGGCATACTTGCTTTTATTGGTCACAGCAATGAGCACAAGAGTTGGGCCATCATGTTAAGGCTTACAAAACATTGATAAGGTCACATTTGGAGTACTGCATACAACCTGGTCACCCTGCTATTGGAAGGATGTTATTAAACTGGAAATAGTGCAAAAAAGATTTACAGCGATGCTTCCAAGACTGGAGGGTTTGAGTTATAAGAAAACACTGGATAGGCTGAGGGGTGACCTGATAGAGGTTTATAAAATCATGAGGGGTATAGATAAGGTGAATAGGCAAGGTATTTGCCCCAGGGTATGAGAGTCCTAAAATAGAGGGCATAGGTTTGAGGTGAGGGGGAAAGATTTAAAAGGGATCTGAGGGACAAGTTTTTCACACAGAGGGTGGTGCCTATATGAAACAAACTGCCAGAGGATGTGGTCGCGGCAGGTACAATTACAACATTTAAAAGACATTTGGACAGGTACACGAATAGGAAAGGTTTACAGGGATATGGGCTAAATGTAGGCAAATGAGACTACTTCAGTTTAGGAAACGTGGTTGACATGGACAAGTTGACCGAAGGATCTGCTTTTATGCTTGTATGAATCTATATTCTAGTGGAACAATGGAAAGACCATTGAAATATCAGGAATAAAAAGGGTAAATTGTTTTATTTATCCCCAGGGCTTCCTTGACTGTATCTTAAAAATTACAGAGAAAAACAGGTAGGACTCCTCCCGAATTTTAAGGTAATAAAAGTTATGGATGTCGGAGTTTTTGCAGTCCTCAAATCTGCCAGCAGGGTGCAGCAACGGTATTGATTGCGACTGTCCAAGGCCTTTTTGTTGGTCAAGGTGAGAAATCACACAACACCAGGTTATAGTCCAACAGGTTTATTTGAAATCACAAGTGTCTGGAGTCTCCGTCCTTCTTCAGGTGTTAGTGAGAGAGGTAGTATCAGACACATAACTTATAAGTAAAAGATGAAAGGTTCACACCATTGATGAGGATGTACTAAACAAACCTAAGATGCTGTTAAATCTTTAACCAGTTAGAAGGTTTTAATTGATTAACATGTATGTGCAAATCCCCAAAGTCCTTTCAAATTACTGCCCTAAGAGAACTAAAGGTTTTATTAGTGTAAAGAAGAGGTGATATTTTAGGTCAGACAATGCATGTTAGGTGTGAGGCCTTGTTCAGAATCTGTTTGTGTTTTAGTTTGGAGTCAGACTGGTTTTATTTCTAAAGTAGGAATTTATAAAACGCTATGTTAACTGACTGTCTATAAATTGTGTGCTTTTTGAACAAAATAAAATGTATCTGCAAATACAAGTTCACCCCATAGATTCATGCGTGTGTGTGTGAGGGAGAGAAAGAGGAGAGGTTGGGGGAGAGAGAATGTGTGTGTGAGAGGAGGGGGCGAGAGAGAGTGTGTGTTTGGGGGAGGGAGAGAGAGTGTGTGTGTTTGTGTGTGTGTGAGTGTGAGAGAGTGTATAGTGTGGTGGAGTCACCTGTAGTGCGACATGAACCCAAAATCCCGGTTGAGGCACTCTTCATGGGTACCACACTTGGTTATCAGTCTCTGTTCGGTGACTCTGTCGTTGTGTATCCCAAAGTCCGCCTTGGAGGACGTTTACCCAAAGATCCAAGGCCAAATGTTCTTGACAGCTGAAGTGATGCCCCACTGGGAGGGAACATTCCTGTCTGGGGATTGTTGTGCAGTGTCCATTCATCTGTTGTCATAGCATCTGCATGGTTTCGCCAAAGTACCATGACTCGGAGCATCCTTGCTTGCAGCGTATTAGATAGACAATGTTGGCCGAGTCACATGAGTATCTGCCATGTACGTGGTGGGTGGTGTTCCCACGTGTGATGGTAGCGTCCATGCTGAAGTTCTGACATGTCTTGTAGAGGCTACCATAACAGGGTTGTATAGCGTTGTGGTCGATGTTGTACTGAAGGCTGGGTAGTTTGCTGCAAACTTTGGTTTGTTTAAGGTTTGGCAGCTGCTTGAAGGCGAGAAGTGGAGGTGTGGGGAAGATCTTGGTGAGGTTCTCATCATCATCAATAATGTGTTGAAGGCCGTGAGGAACATGGCATAGTTTCTCTGCTCCCAGGAAGTGCTGGACAACGAAGGGCACCCTATTGGACGTATCCCGTGTCTGTCTTCTGAGAAAGTCATTATGGTTTATCACTGTGGCACATTGGAACTGGCAATTGATGAGTTGAGCATTGTGCCCTGTTCCTATGAGGGCATCCTTCAGCACCTTCAGGTGTCCGTCTCATTCCTCCTCATCCATGACTTGAAAGGAATCCAGAGATCTACATATTAATCAATTAAAACCTTCTAACTGATTAAAGATTTAACAGCATCTTAGGTTTGTTTAGTACATCCTCATCAATGGTGTGAACCTTTGATCTTTTCCTTATAATTTCTATGTCTGATACTACCTCTCTCACTAACACCTGAAGGAGGATTGAGGCGCTGAAAGCTTGTGTTTTCAAATAAATCTATTGGACTATAACCTGGTGTCATATGATTTCTGATTTTGTCCACCCCAGTCAAACACAGGCACTCCACATCATTTTTATTGGTCAGCAATGCAGTTTACCATAAGGATTCTCCCTCCAATGTCTAAACTTCATTTAATCTACTTCCAGCAATTGTGAAAGGGTTATTGCTTCTACTGAAAGAACTGCGGCTTTGTAAATTGGAAACAAAAACACAAATTGCTGGAAAAGCTCAGCAGGTTTGACTGCACTGGTGGAAAGAAATCAGTTAACATTTTGGGTCATGTGAACCTTCTGAGACAACTTCTTTGGCACTTCCAAATGAAAAAAATAATCTGAATGTATCTACTTCACCACGTATTGGCACATATGCTGTCCTCTTTTTTTCCTCCTTGAAATGTTTGTATTCAAGTAAGAATAAATGCAGTAAAGATGACACTAACTTAAGAATAGAGAAACAGAAACTATCAGTGTAGCTGGGAAGGAGTTGGACCAAATTTCTCTTAAAAGCTGCTACAGGGACTGCTTTGAAAATTAGCACCAGATCTGTACTTGGCTGTAATTAACAGATCTGAATTAAAATCCTCTAATCTTTGAAGGGCAGCAATCATGTGCTCAGCTAAAGAGGAACCAAATTACGATTTCAGCACTTTTTCTCTTGGCAGAATTTTCAACATCCTGAGAGTTTTTCAGACCCTAATACATTTTTGATTTTAAAACAGGCAGTGCTCATGGTGAGTAACCCTTGCCCTATAAAAGGATAGGGCCGCTCGATGGTGTCACCAGGTGGATACCATTATCTCTCTTGCCTAACCCCTGAATCATGCAAGAAAATGTATTTGATGTCTGTCCAGAGAGGACAGTTTGCCAACAGCCAATTATAGGTCAGTTTCAACTCCATTACTTCAGAGTACACTTTGTATACTCTTCACAGCTCAGTGTCTGAGTTCTCAATACCAGTTTGTGCAGACGTTCATGACTCAGGACAGAAGAGTGACATGAAGGTTGTCTTGAAATCAATGCCAGTGGATGTAGCAAGTGATTCAGGCTACAAGTCAAAGAGTTATCTGTTTGCAGTGCTTAGTTTTGAACCAGCTGAGGATTGAATGTTTAGGAGATACATACTTGGACAAAACAAAAATCTCTCTTCCAACAGATAGAGTGTAAATATTAAGAAAGTGAGAAAGTATTTTCTAAAGTTTTAAACTGTATTCTCATTTTTTTTTAAAGTAACTTCAAAATCCTAGAGCATTTTATACATCTTTTTTAGTACCACTCTGCATTTGCACTTCATCTGCTGTCAAATAGCTATAACAACATCCTGCTTTGCTTCACTTCTCAGTCAGGATTGTCCATGACTGAGTCTGGGTTTGCACTACAAATACTCATGAGGGATTCTTTATTATTCATTCGCAGAATGAAGCCAGCATTTATTGTCTTTCTGGTGATTATGATTGCACTGGCAATTTGTTCTGTAGTAGGAAGGAAGAAAGCTGATTTTCTTGTTTTTGCATTTAATCGTCTTACAGTGACCGGAGGTGCCACAATCACAGCCGCAGAAAAGCAACCTTGACTGTATCACAGAAGTATCCCCATTTTCTGTGAATTTCTATCCATTTTAACATGTAATGAAACACTTAGCAGTTATTATGAGATAGAGGATCTCCCTCCTGTCTGTGCTGAGTTTGAAACCAAGGCCCGTGATAACTATCTAATGCAGTTTAACTCTGAAGAATGTTCAACCTTCCAAGGAGAATTTCCCTGTGAAACATAATTTTGTATCACACTGTAAGTAACTGAAGAAGGAAAACCTGCTTGTATGTATTTTTGGTGTATTATTATATTTTCTCAAGTCCCATGTCTAAATAGATATGTCGGAATTTGGAATATTTAGTTACTTTTCCAGGTTCAATGTCTTGAACTATGAACAAAATAAAAATATAAAAATCAAAAGACTACTTCATTTACAATTCCAGAAATTTGACTTTGCGAAAATTAAAGAAATTTTGCGACCGTGAGCTGACAACTTACTACGGCACCAACTAGGTTAATAGAAACATAAATTATTCAAGTAATAATAATAAATTATATTTTAAGACTGAAATCAAACATTCACATTTTATTAGAAAATACTGTATTAAATCAAAACTATACTAATTTGTTAAAAGGATAGAATATATATTTACTTCTAAAATAAAGAAAACAGATGGTAGAAGACTATAACTTCATCATAGACTTATAATGACAAAACTAGGTCAAAAGTCATGTGGTTCGTGATATGATTGGAATCTCTTGATCATATTATAACATTACAACCCCTACCATCCCTAATCAAACAATATTAAATGGATGCCCCAGTCACAACAATGTTTGTCTCTCAGTCAGAAATATTCATATTTGAGGTTTTGATAGCAACGATCCAAAACATCTTCTGCATAAACCATAAATACATTAACTTATACAGGCAAACCGAGAGAAAAGTGTGGTTGGAAAGAACCACTAAAAAATAACTGCACCATCCATTTACAGCATTCTGCTTATCTGTATGCTCACTGAGAATATTACAGTTGTTTCAACTGAGTAATTATGATTTCTACACTGAGGCAGCCTGTGGGCAAAAACAGCACCTAAGAATTATTTTAATTTAGTTCATAGCTGCCAACTATTTAGCAGAGGGCATTCTGTATTTAAAATAAAGCAGGCTACAGTCTGGACCATCACACTGATATACTCCGATAAATTATGACGATCCCTAGCTATGGATGTGGCCAATGAAGAACATGTGGCAAGGCATGTAGGTAAATAAATCTACATGATGAAACAGTGTTGCTTCCAACAAAGCCACCACAGAGTGAATTCTCCTAATCACACAGTAATGATGCCACAAATTACTTCCTCAATGAGATCATGAATAACACATTAATGACACAAAGGAAAGTATTTACATATAAAAAATAAAAGAATGGGTGGCAGAGATTGCGTTACAATGAAAATGGGTTGCATTAAACAATTAGTCTGCTGCTGGAGTAGATTATGACAGTGTTGAATTCCTAGTAAACAATTAGCGTGATGCTTAGTGGATTATGATAGCATTGGGATCCTTTCAGGATATTTTCGTGCAACTGTTCCTATTCATCCATTCTTTCAATCCTTTATTTACATACATACTTAATAGATCAAACAGAGCCCAATAGAAACACAAGATATCTGAGTCCATACTATACGATCCGGAAAAGGTTGATGAATAATGTCAGTGAAATGGCCATTGCTAACACCTTGACAAAGAAAATAAAGAAACATTGTTAAGAATCTCAGTGCAAGTGGAAATCAACATCCCAAACAGTAAATCTGTGTTAGAACAGAAAATACAAATGCTGGGTCTGCACTTTCTTTCCACAATTTATTAACACAAAATGAGAGTGACAGGTTAACATTCTGGGTACAGAATTTTACTCAGCAACATATTCATTTTTAATTTCAGATTCTCAAGGTGGTGTTTTAACTTTTCATATTTTACATATGAACAAGGACCACAAGTAGGCCATCGAGCCCCTCGAGCCTGCTTTGCCAGTCAATGAAATCATAGCTGAGATAACAAGGCGTGGGGCTGGATGAACACAGCAGGCCAAGCAGCATCATAATAGCTGATCTGATTGCAACCTCAAATCCACATTCCCCCCTACCTATAATAAACTTTCACTTCCATGCTTAAGAAGAAACTATCCACCTCTGCCTTAATAATATTCAAAGACTATGTTTCCAGTATCTTTTCGAATTCATCTGTTGATTGTTATCAAGTAATAACAACTTCTATAGAAGAACTGTTTCATACTTAGATGCTTCTCATGCCCTGTGAGCTTTTACCTTTCTGATTTCTGTCACATTCTGTCATCTCACTAAATCATTGTGTGTGACTTTATAAAATGTCATAAGGCTCTTTCTTTATCAGTCAGATATTCCGTTACACCACTCGTGCCTTAGTCAAACATTTTCACAAAATGATATCTTAGACTGTGGAATGGTAGAAGAAGTAATGTTCCCACGATGGAGATGGTGGGGGTTTCTGGCACACTGGGTAGTGTAAAGGTGTACCATGCTTGCAGCAAAATATCAGTTTTGCTGGAACACATTCCTTTCCAGCTGACCACTGTACAGATGTTCGATGGTGGATTTGGCACCAACTGCTTTGTGCCACCTCCCTTCAGACTTCGTGTGCTTGGCTGGTTGCCAAAGAACCTTCATCTTCTCAACGAGTACCCTGCCAGTGTTCACATACGACAGTTTCTGAGAGTCTAAGGGCTTAAGTCACTGCAAACCACTTGGATGGTACTCATCTCTCATTGTTTTTGAATGTGGGACTGCAGCTTTCAGTTCTTCCCTACTTCCTCCTCTGAAATCCAAACAGTGCTGTTGGGAATTAGGGTTAACCTGAACATATAGTAAGTTCTAACCTGCCACTGATCGATGATCACTGACAATCAGAGAAAAATCCACTACTAATGTGTGACTGCTATTGATTGATCTTACCTCTATCATAGCAATCCCAACAGCAACGCCACCAATAACAACACTGTTCTTTTTGATCATTGTGGTTACGGCAGTAAAACAGCCCTAAACAAAAAAGATGAAATTGGTATCCTTTTTCACCATAAAATGTGTAAAATAAAGCTGCATATCAATTCCAATCTTTCTGGACATCTTTACTGTTCAGCAATTCATTGAAAATCCCCTACCTTTGAATAGATAATTGTATCTGATGTGTCGAAGCCATCACAGTCAGGAGAAACAGGGTCTCGACAACAGCTCTTAGGATATAAACGTCCTTTTAGTTTTTGATAGGATGATTCTATAAAATCTGTGTAATTATTTAACCCACAGCAATGAAACTGAAATAGCAAAAAGAATGCTCCTTCAGAAAACTCTTCCAGCACGTTATAAATACCATCTAAACTGATGCTAATGAAGAAGTCAGTTGATAAATACAAAGGAACCTCTTTTGACATTTTGTTGTTTGTGTTGTGACTTTTTGCTGCTTTTCTTTCTAAGCATTCCTTTATACTGCACCTTTTTCAGTCAGGAGATGGCTCGGGGTTTGTTTACAGCTTCTTAAAATCTAAAAGTTGTACCGTTAAAAGCAACGGGAAATGCAGGTGGCATCTGTGTTCCAGGTCATCAATCTTTCATCACAACTACCTGCTGAGCATTTCCAGGATTTTCTGTTTATGTTTCAGATTTCCAGCATCCATAGTATTTTGCCTTTTTTACATGTTATTTTGAAATAATTGCTTCAATGTTTACATTTTGTGTAGAATCAGTTTAGTTTCAATTACTACTCCATTTTATTTTGTTCCAGCATGGAGAGGATACGTATGCTTTTCATATCTAGTGACAATAGTGGTGAGTTTGGAGTCCATTCCCTGTCACTGTGTGTCAGCAGCTTTCTGGTTGGGTAGAATGCTGGTCTAATGCAAAATAAAGATGCTTCTATAAGATGCCTCCATAAAAACCTTTCAGTAACACTTTTAGTATAAAAAAGTAATTTTCCATCATATGACAAGCATTCCTTTCACATTTCGGGATGTTGTTTTCCAAACAGGTTGTTGATCTACAAAAGCAAAATACTACGTATGCTGGAGAAACCTGGATCAGGAAGCATCTGTGGAGAGACAGGCAAAGTTAATATTTGAAGTTGATGATCTTTCATGAATTTGCACATTTCTGCAGACTTTGACAAATTCTGGAGCAGCTGAAGACAAAGTGTTAAACGTTTCTATCACTTCTCTGAAGTACCTTTGTGTCGTGGAAGCTAAAAGCCAAAAATGAAAATCAACTCTTTCCACGGAAAATTTCCAACTTAGTAACAACTTACCTTGTGCCCTGAAAATCATTCCAATTCTGTTGAGTTAAGTTACTTAAAGTAGTTCTAGAACAAACATTCTAATTTCCTCAATTAACCCTAATTCTGAAATAATGCGCACTTTTCATTTGTTTAAGGTTGATTTATATCTTGTGTCCAGTGTCACTCATGCAGGTGGGCTACATGTTTGCTATGCATCAAAATGATTTTTTCTGTCTACCCAAACTCTGCATAAATGTATTGATTCTTAACAGTCAGGGAACCCCTCTCCCAATACTCTGACTTACTAATATACTATGTAACACCATATGATCTTGTGGACTCTAGAAAACAGAAGAATACAGACATTCACACCGTGACTCAAGTTATAAGCCACTAGACATAGGTTGAAAAAGAAGTATGTAAAAGAAGGTCGGGGCTTATTCGAGCATGTTATTTACAATAATAGACTTTAATGCTCTTCGATTTCCCATTGTTTATGGGATGCGGGCAAGACCAGCATTTGTTGCCTATCCCCAATTTCATAGAATCCACAGAATCCCGGCAGCGTGGAAACAGATCATTCAGCCAACAAGTCCATACCAACCTTCCAAACAGCATCCCACCCAAACTCACCCTGTTACCCTCTCCCTGCAACCCTGCATTTCCCATGGCTAATCAACATAACCTGCACAGCCTTGGACACTACAGGCAATTTATCATGGCCAATCCACCTAACCTGCACATCTTTGGACTTTGGGAGGAAACCAGAGTACCCAGAGGAAACCCACGCAGACACAGGGAGGACGTGAAAATTCCACACAGATGGTCGCCCGAGGCTGGAATTGAACCAGGGTCCCTGGCACTATAATGCCGCAGTGCTAACCGCTGAGCCACCATGCTACCCCAACTGCCTTCAAGAAGATACAGATGAGCGGTCTTCTTAAATCACCGCAAGTCTTGGAGTGTAGAGAGATCCATGATGTTTTTGGGAAGAGATTTCCAGGATTTTAACCTAATGACAGTGAGAACTATAGTTTCAAGTCCAAGATGATTCACACTGGCAGGATTAAAATCCTGAAACATCACTCCTAATGGCACAATGGATGTTTCAGCATCTTAAAAACTGCAGTGGTTCAAGTATGCAGCTTACCATTAACTTCCCCAGGGTAATTTGGAATGGGCATACATCCAATAAACAAATTTTTTAAAAGTTGAGAATGAGAGTGGTTTGAAGGAGAGCTTACAAACAGTGGGGTGAGCGTGTATCTGCTGCCTTTGTCCTTCTACATAGCTAAGTCATAGGCTTGGAAGGTGCCTTAAAAGGATCCTTGGTGAGTTGCTGCAGTGGATCTTGTAGATGGTGTACACTGCTGCCAATGTGCATGGTGGTGGTGGGAGTGAATGTTGAAAGCATTAGATGGGGTGTCAATCAAGTGGACTGTTTTGTCATGCTTCTTGAGCATTGTTGGAGCTGCACTCATCCGGGCAAGTGGATGATATTCTATTACACACCCGACTTGTGCCTTGTAGATGGTGGATAGACACTGGGAGACAGAAGATGAGTAACTCACCATGGAATTATTAGTCTCTGATCTGCTTTTGTGCTGTCCTATTTGTATAGCTGGTCCAGTTCAGCTTCTGATTAATAATAAACCACGGATTCAGTGATGGTAACAGCACTGAACTTCAAAGGGGGACGGTTAATTTCTCTCTTTTTGAAGATTGTCATGCCTGGTGTTTGTGTGGTATGAATATTACTTGCCAGTTATCAGCCCAAGTCTGGATGTTGAAATGTCAAAACAGCAAAGATACCACTGCTGCACTAACTCCAACCTAAAACTAACTCTCGGAACATAGCATGTAAAATGAGAAACTGTTAACAAGAAGCCTTTGATTAACCTTATAATCCTGTTGGTTTCAGCAGGATGCAGACTGGCAAACACTAACCCACAAGTGATACATTGTTGTTCCAGAGCTGTCCATCAAATAGACTGAAAAGAACTATGGCCCCAAGAAACACAAACCTAACTCAAACCTTTAACTCAAATACATTAGGAGCTTTTTTGGTCATCCAAATTCCATGCATTCATATAGCTTGAATAAGAAAAGTTAACAAAACAAACCAGATATCAAACTGAAGTCTTCATGGTCCACGTAACTTAGCAGCGCCTGGGATAAAAATGCTCAGCCATTTAGCAGCCAAATTTTCTCCCTCAGCCACCTTTGTTTTTTTTTGAAACCAACTTTTCTTCTTGCTGTTGTTTCATGAACTCCTTGCCTCTGAGTCAACATGCCAATGTCATTGTAAAACTACATTAGTAATGTGCACTGTAAATGTGTTTAACTTACAGCTGCCATAACAGAATCCCATCCATAACTTGCAAAATTTTTGTCACCATATCCAGTGTAGTTGTTTTTTAATAAGTAAAGTGCTTCTTCTTCAAATACAGTTGCAACCTATGAAGAATACAAATACTACCATTCAGTAACTGCATCTTTCTGCTTATCCACCCACCCCTTCTTTTGGTGACCCACCTTTGGATCATCCATATTGCTGGCAAAGTCAGTATTTAATGCCCATCCTCAGGTGCCCTGACACTACTGAGTGGATACTGGACCACTTCAGAGGGCAAGTAAAGGCCAACCAGATTGATGGGTGACTGGAGTCAGATAAAGGCTAAGGATGGCAAGTCCAAAGGGACATCAGTAAACCAATTGGGTTTTTACATTATTGATATTGTCATTTTGTTTTGTATTTCTGGGTTTTAAAAACTGAGTTAAAATTGTTAAATTGTGATGGTGACAACAGAACTTATTACGAATGTAGGCCCTATATATTACTGGTTCAGTGAAGTAACCACTGCCCTAATAACCCATAACATACACCTGAACAAATTCCTTGTGCAAATGGTTATCATCTCCACAGAAATATATTCCAGGCAGCTGGGCTATTACAGTCTAAATGTACCAATATGCAAGGTACAGTGTGAGAAAAGCAGAAATAAAAACAATAATAATGGTTTGGGTTTTAAAAATGCACAAACTTGTTGCGAACAGTGACTTACATTTCCATAGCCCCTCCACTTGCAGGAAGACACCCCGTCAACAGAACAAAATAACAGACATTGAATAGTCGGAGTAAGAGGGAAAGATACAGGGGTAGAGTAGGCATAACTTGTGAATAATTGAAACAGGCAAACAGGATAGGAGAGCTGAATCTTTAAATGATGGAACCATGGATTAAGGTTTTGGAAAGGAATAGGTGAGAGAGAGACATGTAGGCAGCTAATATCATGAACGCAGATGAAAGCAATGCAGGTATATGGAATTTGGGGTTTGGACAGTTCAATGAGGCTGAGATAGCAGTTGGGGAAATTGAGATGTTGCTTCCAGCCCAAAATGATGGCTTTGGTTTCACCAAAATTAAGTGAGAAAAAATACTAGCTCTGCTCCAAGTGTTGATGATAGGAGGTTGGAAAGCATAGTGACAGTTTTTATATGAATGGACTTGGCAGGCAGGGAGAGCTGTGTGACATTGGCACATGCATGGAAGTTGACCCAGGCTCCTGAATAGTATTGGCAAGGGTAGTGTTTATATGGAAAAGTGGAGAAGGTCAGGAATTTATCCATGAGTTAGACCAGAAGTTGCATGTGTGAAAAAGAAGAAAGAAATCATTGAAGATAATGCAACAGCCGTGTTTTGCAGAATGAAGCAAAAGAATTGCTTTGAAGTTGACTGCACAAGTGGTTTCTTGGTAGATGACGTAACAGTTAACAGTGCCGAAGGACAGAGGCTGGGACAGTTAAAAATATCTTTTGTGACTATAGCTATTGTTACAGATTGTGGGACAAGGTTAAAAAGCCTGGTTGAGGAGCCTTGAATAATCTGTTTTAAAGGCATACATGCGATGCAGAAACACTTCAGGGTTTTGGAGAAAAATGAAAGCTAGGGATAACATGCAGAGAGAGCTACCTAAGGGGAAAGGAAAATGCATGCATTATTGTAAGCAGTACACTCGCATGTTTCAGTCCACTGATGAAAACTCCTGTGTTTGGTATGTTTGAGATGGCATGGTCAAAGGGGTGACTATGAACTTGGGGCAGAGATTACACAGAGGGGGAATTAGGCTGGAAAGGATGGAGTGAGCTCAGGAGAAAGAATATGGTGATGAATTGAAACTGAAGCTTGAAAGCACGGAGGCAAAGTGGTCACGAAGGTACAATTCAATGCAGAGAATGAGGGAGACGTCAGTGATGATATCTTAGTGAGAAAATTGTGATAGTACTTAGATAAGCATTAAGGAACAAGGGTTTGAAATGGAGTTGCAAAGCTGAAAGATTAGGAAGGACGTGCCTTGGTAGCCATCTTTAGGACATAGGAATATCAAGTGTTTAATACAGAAAGGATCCGCATTACCAGGACTAAGACTAAAGGAGTGATATTTACAATTGTTTGAAAGACCAAAATGACAATTGCACAAGATATTTCTCCAATAAAAATCGTTGCCATGACTAAGAAGAACTGCAAGTTAAAAAGAAAAATATTAATTTTGAAATGCAATTTCACCACACTTAAGCATTAAACAATTTAAAAGTTTTTCACAACTTATACAATAAATGTAGATTTAATTGTGTAATTTTATACTGTTGAACATGCAATAAAAGAGGGATTTTTTGTTATTTTATTCAAGAATACCAAGGCAGGGATGGTGTTGTGGACTTTTTCCCCCAAACTTGGGTGAGATAATCTGCAATAATAAACATTTAGCAATCATAAAATATTCAAATTAGGTATTTACTAAAACACAGCTGAAATGCTGTTAATTGTTATAGGGGAATGGTAGTCTCAGAGGAAGATGTAGCATCTACATGTTTTTCCAGTTTCATAAGGTTGGATTAACTCCCACAGGGTCTAAATTTCACAGTCACCCACTGTAACGACCAAATTGCACAAAGCAACACAAATAACTCCTCCTCAGCAGGAAGTCACAGGAGTTGCCCGGAGCAAGGAGACCAAAACACATTGCATCATCATTAGTGCATATAGAGTCCAGCTTCTGCATCTAGAAAGTCTGATGTTTTTTGAATCAATGTATCTACAATATTTTAATTGAGAGTAGGAGGATAGGAACTCTGGTAGGTCTGTTGCTACTTCCTAGGGATTTTAATTATCCATAGACAGTTAGCAGAGAGCACATCTCTTGGGGAGCACAGTGTCATCCAGAGCATCTCAACCTCAGTGGAGTGAGGGAGAAAAAGGCAGTCAGTTTCGCTTTCTCTCCTGTAAAATCAGCACAACGGAGGTGGAAAGGCCAGCCCAGAAAATGGCTCCATGACAGTCATGCCTCCTAAGCCAGTTGCAGAGGACAGCAGTACAATATTCAAAGAGTCTGCTTTAATTTAAGGATTCTTTCTAGCTTCGAGCAATGTGTCAGGGGTTCTAGAGTATCGTGTTGGTACTCTGCAGTAAACCGGGCAGCATGTATTACAAGATACAGTGCTTATTGCTGCACTAAATACGAAAGGCGTAAACAATAGGTGGAGATGGAGCCCAGAGACAGAGAAAAACAGTTGGGCATGCAAAATAATGGGTAATTGGAGAATCAATAGCTGCTAATGGGGGCCATTAGTGGCTGACAATAGTTTGTTTCTGGTAGCAGCCCATGTGATGACAAGGCCCAGTGAGTGGGGTTGGGGGAATGACATGGGAGAAGGTGTTCAGGCTTTAAAATTATTGAACTCAGTATTGAGTCCCAAAGGCTGCAGAGTCCCCAAGCAGAAAATGAGTTGCTGTTCCTACAGCTTGTGCTGAGCTTTACTGGAGCACTGTAGCAAACCTGAGACAGAGATGTTGGTCAGAGAAACAGTCGTATGTTGAAGTGACGGGCTACAGGAAGCTTAGGGTCATTTTTGTGGACAGAATGTTGGTGTTCCACAAAGGAGTTGCCCTGTCTGCATTTTGTCTCCCAGAGGAGACCACATTGTGAGCAGTGAATACAGTAGATTAGATTGAGTGAAGTACATATAAATCACTGCCTCACCTGGCAGGTGTATCTGGGGCCATGGATAGTGAAGTGGGAATAAGTAAACAGACAGGTGTTACACCTTCTGCGATTGCAGGTAAAGCGGGTGTGATATTGCAGGTTCCCTCATTCAACAGAACTCAATTATTGGTCAAGGGACTCACACTGGGAAAGGCAAGGGGCCTTGGTTGAAAGCCACCCTCTCTCTCCTTTAGGGTGATCTCGCTCACCATAACGGCTATCCTGCCCTCACTCATCCATTACCCATGTCCCTTGGCTACCCTAAACCCTTATCTGGGTGTACTGTCATTACAACTGCCTGTAATGGACAACTACAGACCTCAGCTCTCGCAAGGGCCTCTTTTTTGGAGATGGCGGGCGTGGTGGCATAGGTTCTCAACCCTAGGGAAGCCTCGTCATTGAACACTAATTGCCAGAGAAGCAATTAATTTGGTGGGCCTTGCTAAAAAGAGATTACATGAGGCTGCTGACTGGCTCTCCAGTTGACAGGGGACACTCATGTCATTAACTGGCATTAAATGTCTTTCCGTAAAACAGTTTCAGTTTCAAATATTCTTTAGAAATCTGTGCTAAGAGCAATTTCATGAACCTACCAGCATCAAAAGTAACTTGCTCTCTTTGATAACACCACAACAGCCAATGAACCCTAGCAATGCAAGGCAGCACCCTGCAGCAATACAGAAATAGCCGACATTCAGGAAATGTCCAGCACGTGATCCCAGGATTTGTAGGATGGAATCACCATGAATCTTTACCCAGACACCGAATCCAAGAAGCACAAAACCAGCGACCTAGAAGAGAACACATCAATATTGCAGTATGTCACGGTCTAGTGAAGTAATGTCTTCTTGGTAACAATCTTCACTGAGAAGGCAGCTTTTGGCGTTTATTAAGCTTTTGGAGAATGGAAGACTGATCTGTTTCACAGGGTCAGCACTGACATGGAGTGCCGATGTGTTCAGCACAGTGGCAACGAAGGAAGTACAAAGCTCGCATAAACAGGCCATACAGTGGACTATAGCCCAAACCTCAAAACAGCCAGGCAAGCTGTGTCAATGTGATGTTGTGTTTCTTACACCAGCTCTCCTGTGGTCTTTTCTGAGACAGTCTGCTAATTCTGTGCCAGATTAAAGACAGACTTGTACATGAATGACCACAAAGAACTGGGCTAAAACTGTCCATCTTTCCATGAAGGATCTTCAAAGCCACCAAGCAAGGGACATGTTCATCCCAATCCATCACAATAGTCTGATTTGCATCAGAGTTGTGATTAACCAGACTTTTTACACCCTTTCCTACTAGTTGTGAGTGCAGTACATTTGAATTTCACTTCAAATCTCATTTGTTTCATTTAAAAAGGCGTAAGCACAATGCCCTTTTAATATAAAATTATGCTATCAATTTAATAATCCATGTGGAACTGTTCAAGATAGTTTCTTGAAATTACAAAGATTTCAAAATGAAAGGTTCTATCACTAAACATGTTAAAAATTGAAATATTTCTGCATAAATCTAAATAATGTTGAGATAGTGATATTGTTAGTAAAATGTTACTTCTTAATAATCATTAATCACCTATCATTTGAAATTAAGTTCGTATTCCCTCAACCATATAATGCATAAAATGTTGTATAAATTTTTTCTACATCTGGCCTTTCTTTACATCAGAGACCAACTAACATTAGATATAAGACTATTAAATCTAAGAGAATTACTAGGCCATGGAGCCCATCAAATCTGCTCTGCCATTCAACGACAGCATAGCTTATACTGGGAAAAGTTCAGGTAGAATCCCATTGGTTAACACTGAGGCTTGTGTTGGAGAGTGGCTCCAAAGTTGGGAATGTGAATATCAGTTGAGAACGCAAGTATTAAATAAAGGTTTCCTTTTTCAAACCAGTTCCTTCATATCACACACAATTTCCTTTTACCATAACAGATTTTGTGGGGAATTTATCGAAGCAAAATTCCATAACTTACGGTTTTCTAAATGTACGTGTCTGTAACATCCTCCATATGGTTGGTACCTGACTCACGGGTGAAATAAAAACAGAGAAAAACTCCTAAGACGCAAGGAATACTTTTGCTTAATCGACAGAATGGAAAGCAATCAGATAGGTCCTAAGTCACACAAATAAAAACTGTGACCCTCTGCCATAAAATGTAGTCCAACAAGTTTATTTGAAAACACAAGATTTTGGAGCCTCGGGTTTCAAATAAACCTGTTGGATAATAACCTGGTGTTGTGTGATTTCTGACTTTGTCCACCCCAGTCCAACACCGGCACTTCCACATCATAAGATGTCACACATTCTGGGCAGCAATGAGTGGAATTGATAGGGGAACCTCAACATCCCAACATGAGCTGACCCGTGGTGCAAGAATGAAATGACACTTTCTTAACTCACAGCAAGAGCCTAGTTTTCAGCTGGAAGGCACTTTAATGCAAAGATAATGTACAATATACTGGTACAGATATTTTATAGTACTTACAGTTATGACGGCATTGATCCCAACCATTAAGAATTTTATACAGAAAAAAACACTCTGGACGTGTGACTCCATTGTCAGCTTTTTATTATTTGAGTTACACCATCTAAAAAGAAAGTATCTTTTTAAAAGAAATACTGGACACGTGATTAGTGTAAAAAGAGTTATAGATGGAGCATGCTTTGAGAATGGATCAATAACAGTTAATCTTTTCACAACTACATTGTCAGCACTAATATAGTTACTGTATTTATAAGAATGTTTGCTTTTATTTAGATGGATAACATTGTGATTAATGCAGACTATACCTTTACAAAACATTGCTTACTGTATCAATTTCCTCACTTCCCATTTAAACTTGTTGGGGATGATGTGGTTCTGTTCAATTTTCAACCTTCTCTATTGCGCAGGCCTGGTGTTTTGTAGATTGGTACCCCACCAAGACTTGTCCATGTTGAATTCTCTCAGTCCATTCAGAACATTGCTGAAAACAAACACTCCCTAGGCTTGTAGGTTAGTTGATCAGCATTTGTCATGACCTAATGAAAGTGACAGATGCTGGCTAGCCTAAGATATTACAGCACCCTGAGGTGCTGAGCAGAGGTTCCCAAATGTTTATAACGCAGATCATTGGTACATTGAACTGCAATAGAGTTGGTTTAGTCATTTAGTGATGTCCTAACTGATATTCTATTTGCAAATATTTTCATGGTGTCAGTCTACCTGATTTCCTGTCAGCTATTATTCTAACAATTCACCTTCACTATATTACCGCCATTTCCGATTTAACATCCTTGCTATGGATAATAAAGGGTTTGTTTCTTTTTCTGTTTTGGATTCAAGATTCTACATAAATAAATATGTATGCTTTTTTAAAGTTTTCTATGAGGATTTCATGACTGAGTTAACGTTAGCTGGCTGTGTTTGTGTGGGTAATCTGATTTTAAAGATACATTTTATGTAATGTTACAAATAGTGAGCTTCCCCTGCACAGTATGAACCATTGAAGTCGAACTTTGACATAAATACTTTTGACAAAGACTGGAACATTTTGGTGCTACGACAGAATATCTGCAACCAATCAAGATTCTCTTAAAAAGGTAAATGAAAACTGAAAGAACTACGGATGCTGTAGATCAGAAAACAAAAACAGAAATTGCTGGAAAAGCTTAGTAGGTCTGGCAGCACCTGTGGAGAGAAATCACAGTTAATGTTTCAGGTCAAGTGACCTTTCCTCAGAACTGATGGTAGCTGGGAAAATCCTGTTCTCTCCACAGATATTGTTAGACCTGCTGAGCTTTTCCAGCAATTTCTGTTTTTGATTCTCTTAAAGGTATTGGTTCAGAGAATTACCAGTGATCCAAAATTTCTGAAGCATGCTATGGGTACAAATGCATTGGACTGTCTTGTCTCGAAGAAATTAAACCAATTTGTGATCGAGCCCAATGCAAGTTACTCTGTGGCTGAGTCACAGGGCGCATGTCCCCTTTAGATTCAAAGTATCATCACTGAATAGGAGCTCCCTTTTTCTGTGCATTGACATATCTTGATGTTTAAATAGGACTAATCCAAAAGTTAATGCCAGAATTACAAATAGATTGAATGATGCTAAATTGCCCTACTCACAAGGCAGGTACGAACTAAATTCACTGCAGCAAATTAAGTCTTGTTCAATCCAAAATACCCTTTTAACTATGTGTTAAGTACTGCCAGTCAACCTCTATGGAACTGAAAATTAGCTGTTACAAATGTGGAATCTCATTTGTTCAAGAATAATTGCTGAAGAATGTCAAAACTAAAAAAAATCTTTTCTTAACTCTTCCTTTTTTTTCTTCATTTATCTTTGATTCTGCATTGCATTCACACACTGATTTATACTTCCCTTTCAAGTTATTGTATTGTTATTATAACAAAAATTTCAATTGTTTTGGTTATGGAGATGGCTGTTGGTTACCCTGGTCACTCAGGTCCCAAGTGCCCTTTTTCTGATGAAGGATCTAGGCCCAAAACGTCAAGCTTTCCTGCTCCTATGATGCTGCTTGGCCTGCTGTGTTCATCCAGCTCCACACCTTGTTATCTCGGATTCTCCAGCATCTGCAGTACCTATTATCTCTGCCCTTTTTTTTGCTGCGATGTTATCAGTTGGGGATTTAAAACAATTTATCACATACACACAAAAAAAGTAAAATCTTATTGGCACGAGTGCACATCTTGCTAAAAGTCTGTGTCATGAAATGCTATGCTAGACGACATGACAGCTCAATATGATTCCTGTTGGCCACAAATACCTATGGGTCAGTTACTAAAGCAGTTTATATCACTGTTCCAACTTTAATCGCTGGAGCTCTTGCAGAATACCACTACCATCTGTAACAGGACAGTCAAGAGTGCTGGGATTCACCTTCGTATAGAAACAAGAAACAGGTTTTGCTTATAACAAAATCTATTTTTCTTCACTATATTAAGTACTTTGAATAAAAAAATCTCCAATTGTTAAATGTTTCCTTGAAGGCAATTATTTTGCTTGAACCTATATTTTTTTGTTGTGTCGTGTTCTTCTGGGTTATGTGCTGTATTTAATAAATTTTGTCGTGGTGATATGCAAAAATATTGTGGAATCAGTTCTTTACATTGAAAGGAACAAAAGCAGTACATCCCAATTTGATGCTGATACAATTCGACATAATCGACTCCATTTTCAATATTACGGTATTTTTCAACGAAACTGTGGTAAGAAAGAAAAAGCCATCAGGATAACAGGGTGAGACTCCCGGACAAATATTGAAGAAGGTGATATGTGCACTCGACCGTTTAACAAAATAAAGGGTTAATTCCACTCTCGACAAGTCTCAACTTAATCAAAATCAAGTAGATATGAGTAAAATTACTCCTTCCTTTCTGACTGAGTTAGAAACACTTACGAGATTGAACTTGCTCCTTGGGGTTGAAGTTACTGGAACCGAACCCGGAGCCGGTTTGAATTGAGAGCTCGAGGCCCAACGGCCACCCCCTCGCGCGGGAAGCCATGTTCTTCCTTCTCCTGACACTGAAAACAAGGCGAAGATCGAAAAGATGGAAAAAGCTATTGTGGAAACATTTCTTGACACTGCGCAACACCCTTCCAAAAGGTCTGAAAACCTGACCAGCCTTATAATGGCTTTTTTTTAAAAAAATGATATTTTTACTCGGGGAATGGGGAGCAAATCAATCTTCTTTCAGTTGACCAAACTGAAAATTCTGCTTCTAAATGTGTTAGCTATCCACATGTACATTTTCCTTAAAAATTTTTTTCATTAAGTTGCAAATGTATAACAAGGAGTATAAAACAAAGTGAATTTCAATGAATTTCTGTTTTATATAATGAGGAATCATGGTGGTGCATTCATATTTTGGAAGTGTTGAATTTTTTTTTATCCCATCTTTCCCAAATTGTAATGTAATGTTCCGCAGGTTTATAGTGACATTTTGTTGGTCATCACCAGGGAAAAACATAGATTGTTCTATAAAAACTCAGTTGGTTCATTAACGAGGTTATATGGGGTCTCTTTTCCTTGCTGTGGAGAAGGTTAGGAGGTGTCTTAAAAGGGAATAAAGATGATGGGAGGTTTTCTTGGAGGGAATTGGGAAAAGAACAATCTCTCTGGTGAGAGTGTCAGATGGAAAAAGATCTGGAGGAGAGACAGGGAGAATTTCTTTTCAGGTATTTGCCAGGATTTGGAATACTCTAAGTGGAAAGGTGATGGAAGCAAATTCCAAAAATAACTTTAAAAGGCATTTTTGTATTTAAATGTTGATCAGGCAGTTGCAGGAATGCGGGACGAAGTGTGACTGCATTTGCAAACAGATGGACAGAATTAGAATTAGCTTTATTGTCATATATACTCGAATGAGTACAGTGAAAAACTTTACAAGCTGCCACTTAGGTACAAAGATACCTAGGTACAGATTCTTAAGTACAAATTCTTAGGGGGGAAAGAAAATAGAAAAATGAATAAATGTACCGTCCAGCATTACTGATCGTTGGAATAAATTTGAAAAATAATATGCACATTGCATCAAATGGTGATGCATTGTGTTGTAAATTGCTGTGGTACTCGTGAATGAATTGGGCTGGCCTGTCCAAATCCAGCATATTATCTCTCACATTTGCTCAGGAGAGTCAGGAAAAGCAACTAATGCTTCAGCCTACGTAGAGTGATACAGCACAGAAGCAGATCCTGTAATCCAACCAGTCCATGCCAAACATAATCCCAAACTAAACTAGTTTCACTTGCCAGCACTTGGCCCTTATGTCTCCAAACATTTCTTATTCTTGTAAAAACCAAAAGAACTGCGGATGCTGTAAATCAGGAACAAAAACAAAGTTGCTGGGGAAAGCTCAGCAGGTCTGGCAGCATCTGTGGAGGAGAAAACAGAGTTAACATTTCGGGTCCGGTGACCCTTCCTCAGAACTGATGGTGGCTGGGAAAATGTCACTTTATATGCAGAAAATGGGGAGGTGAGTTGCTATTGCTAATGATAGCAACTCCTTTGCCTGTCCAACTGTCTTTCTCTCTCTTTGGGCTCTATCCTACCGTTTACTCCCTATCCCACCCACCTCCCTTATGGGAATTGAAGCCTTAAGGCAACAAACTCACAAAATGAACATATTCCATGGTGAAAATAAGGACTTGTAGATGTTTCAAATGCTGGGATGAATGTGTAGAAGTAAAATAACTTAATTGGACTTTTACCCAATATTTATATTATAAAATCAGAGAGCCTCAAGTAAGATTCAAGATTATGTAAAATCCACCGGCACCATCACCACATATTAGTGGATATGTGCATTAAAGAAAGTAGTTAACTTTGTTAATTAAAATCTTCAACAAGAGTTAGATGAATATCCGTTGGGAGCAGGATTGAATATTATTGGAATAATTATTGTGGCAGGAATGATTTAACATTGAATGGAAGTCTTGTTAAGTTAGCAATAGAAATGTCCTGCAAAATGAAGAAAATGAAAAGCATTGGTGATGTAGAATATTAGTGTGATGAATTTTTAAAGTATTTTCAGGGTATTTTGTTCAGCTAGTATTGTTCAAATCAATTGCTAAATGCTGCCATGCATTAAAATGGTCCATTTTTGGAGTAGCATTGTGAAATAGTTGGACACAAATTCAAAGTTACTAATCAGCAAGTGTGAAAAAAGTCAAGAATCTATTACAACAGATATCCACACATTCTTTCCCAGTTTGATTTCACATCCAGAATCTGCTTGTCTGTGGACTGATCCATGGCCACATTAATGTCACAATGTTATTTTGTCTAATTTTTGTACTTTAATCTGTATATTGCTGAATTTAGTTCTTACCTGCATATAAAATGAGTGACCAGACCTGCTAGTGACTGAGCAAGAGCTGAAGGTTCATTTAAGACAGACTGAGAAGATTATTTGAAGAAGTACTGGACCAAGTGTCTCTTGTTTATTTTATGTTTCTCTGTAACTATTATGGGTTCATGAACCTTCATGACAACCTTTCCACTGTGTTTCTTTTAAATTTGTTCTCCTGTGAGAATCCCGATATTTTTGTGTGATTCGAAAGAAAATAGAATACCCAGTGGATAGGTTCCCATTAGGACAGAGTGCGCCAGCAGCTGATACTTATACACAAGAGTCTCATCAGAGAAAGTGCATGAAACTCTATTTGGTGGGATTGCACTTCCTCTATGCTCTGATTTATAACATAAAACTATGAAGAATTCATGTCACATGTTCTAAACGGATCTCTGGCCAAAATTCTTCATGGTTAAAATGGCCTTTATCTTTTATCCTTCAAGATCATGTCAGAATATCAGTAGTTACCTACAGAAGATAAGTCATTCAGTTTTCTGTGTATCTTTAAGAGGTGTAACTACTGTAATTTCCGTTTGTGGGTGAAATAAGAAGGGACAGATTAAAAATAATGAGTCTCCCATTTAAGTTGTAGTTGGGGAGGAATTTCTTTCCATCAGAGGATCATGAATCTTTGGAACACCTTCCCAAAGAGCAGTGGAAGTAGGGTCATCGAATATTTTTAAGGCTGAGGTAAATAGATTTTTGACAAACAAGGGAGTCAGACGATATTGAGGGTATATGGGAATGTGGAATTGAGGTGAAAATCAGATCTGTCATTTTCTTTAGCATGGTCTAGATGATAGTTTATATTCATTTGACCATGTAATGTTTCCTTGTCTCGTGCCAAAATGTAGGCTCATGTGCAACCAATGAGCAGCTTTCTGAACTTTCTTTTAATATTCCACTATCTTCCATATATTTGCCCAGAAAGAGCAACTTTGAAGATGAGTCCTGAACGATGAAGTCTATTCTTTAAAATCATAGTTCATAAAGCCCGAAGGACATCAAATTAGTTCTGAATGTATAAACATTTAGCAGATCATGGTACATTGAATCAATGCTTCATGTACAGCAATAAACTCGAGAAATCTTGCAATGCAACACTCTCTAGGTACCAAAGATTGTTATGTGTTGCATACTTTGTAAATTTGCCATCTGAGGAGGCATTATTACCTGTATTGAGACAAATATCCGGTTCACCAAGGAGATGAATGCAAAGAACAAAAGTTTCAAAGCAGAACCTGCTGCTTGTTAATGCTCACTTCATTGGCAGCTGTTTCTATGTCTTCATTTTAAGCCAGGCTATCATCTTATGATCTTGATAGACACGTGTGACAGCTTGCTGGGTGGCTACCTTTGGACAAGTCACTTTTCTTTACATGGCAATGAGGCCACTGTTATAAAGCCATCTTTTATATATAAAGACAAAGAGTTTTAGTGTACTGGCTGGAAACCCTTAATTAAAATGTATAAAGCCACATTTCAGCGACTTGGGATCACAGCCAAATAGGCAGCACATTTATATCACTGTACCTGCTAAGTTCAAACCCCACTCAACTATAGACAAAACCGCACCAAGGACAATCGTTTTGAAAGAATATGAGTGGGACCATCTCCTGCACCACTAAGCATCCAACCAAACAGCTGAGTATTCACTTAGGTGGAGGCAACCTGTTAGACGTGATCACTTGGACAATGGGACTCTTGCTATCAAAGGAAAGTGTTCAGATAAAATCCCACCACATAAAGCAGGCAACTAGAATACACCAGCCATTTTTGAGTTGTTGGTTAGTTTTAGGGAGAAGGTAATAAGTCTACTAGCTGAAGTAAAACAGGACAAGCAACAACACGGAAAGCAACAGGATTGCAAAGTTTAAACTGAAGCAGCTATGCCACTAACCTATAAAACATGTAATACTTTTAGTTTTACTGGACCCTAAATTGCTTAATCTGTCTTCTTAAGGTGAAATCTATTTGTGAAGCTATGGACTTTGAGTATGTGTCACGTAGAAGTAAGAGCCTTCTTTTTATTATTTTACTTAGACTGGGTTAAGTACAATAAAACAATCCCCCTTTTTAAAAGAGATCCAAGAAAACCAATCTGTTTGCATTTTTATCATCACAACTCAAACAGTTAACTACTCACTGAATTAGCAAGCATATTCTTTTCAATAAACGTATTGCTGTCAAATTAGGAAAGGGAAAAGAGTGGGACCATTCCACTCCCAGCTGATTGTAAGTCACACTGACAGCCCTGTTGTGCATGAGGACACTGAACACGAACAGATTCAGCTCGGCTCCTCCTGCAGTCAGTAAACTGCCAACTCCAGTCATTTAAACTCGCATTACCATAGGAGCAGGAAAGCTTGACGTTTCAGGCCTAGACCCTTCATCAGAAATGGGGGAGGGGAAGAGGGTTCTGAAATAAATAGGGAGAGAGGGAGAGGCGGATAGAAGATGGATAGAGGAGAGGATAGGTGGAGAGGAGGCAGACAAGTCGAAGAGGCGGGGATGGAGCCAGTAAAGGTAAGTGTAGGTGGGGGGGTAGGGAGGAGATAGGTCAGTCCAGGGAGGACAGACAGGTCAAGGGGGCAGGATGATGTTAGTAGATAGGAGATGGGGGTGTGGCTTGAGGTGGGAGGAGGGGATAGGTGAGAGGAAAAACAGGTTAGGGAGGCAGAGATGAGTTGGGCTGGTTTTGGGATGTGGTTGGGGGAGGGGAGATTTTGAAGCTTGTGAAATCCACATTGATACCATTGGGCTGCAGGGTTCCCAGGCAGAATATGATTTGCTGTTCCTGCAGCCTTTGGGTGGCATCACTGTGGCATTGCAAGAGGCCCAGGATGGACATGTCGTCTGAGGAATGGGAGGGGGAGTTGAAATGGTTCGCGACTGGGAGGTGCAGTTGTTTGTTGCGAACTGAGCGCAGGTGTTCTGCAAAGCGGTCCCCAAGCCTCCTCTTGGTTTCCCCGATGTAGAGGAAGCCACAACGGGTACAGCGGATGCAGTATACCACATTGGCAGATGTGCAGGTGAACAACTGCCTGATGTGGAAAGTCTTCTTGGGGCGTGGGATTGGGGTGAGGGAGGAGGTGTGGGGGCAGGTGTAGCACTTCCTGCGGTTGCAGGGAAAAGTGCCGGTTGTGGTGGGGCCGGAGGGGAGTGTGGAGTGGACAAGGGAGTCGCGGAGGGAATGGTCCCTCCGGAAGGCAGATAAGGGTGGGGAGGGAAAAATGTCTTTGGTGATGGGGTCAGATTGCAGATGTTGGAAGTGTCGGAGGATGATATGTTGGATCCGGAGGTTGGTGGGGTGGTACGTGAGGATGAGGGGGATTCTTTTTCGGTTATTATTGCGGGGACGGGGTGTGAGGGATGAGTTATGGGAAATGCGGGAGACATGGTCGAGGGCGTTCTCGACCACTGTAGGGGGGAAGTTGCGGTCCTTGAAGAATGAGGACATCTGAGATGTACGGGAGTGGAATGTCTCATCCTGGGAGCAGATGCGGCGGAGGCGAAGGAATTGGGAATAGGGGATGGCATTTTTGCAGGAAGGTGGGTGGGAGGAGCTGTATTCCAGGTAGCTGTGGGAGTCAAGTGGTCGAGAATGCCCTCGACCATGTCTCCCGCATTTCCCGTAACTCATCCCTCACACCCCGTCCCCGCAATAATAACCAAAAAAGAATCTCCCTCGTCCTCACGTACCACCCCACCAACCTCCGGATCCAACGCATCATCCTCCGACACTTCCACCATCTGCAATCAGACCCCACCACCAAAGACATTTTTCCCTCCCCACCCTTATTTGCCTTTCGGAGGGACCACTCTCTCCGCGACTCCCTTGTCCGCTCCACACTCCCCTCCAGCCCCACCACACCCGGCACTTTTCCCTGCAACTGCAGGAAGTGCTACACCTGCCCCCACACCTCCTCCCTCACCCCAATCCCAGGCCCCAAGAAGACTTTCCACATCAGGCAGTTGTTCACCTGCACATCTGCCAATGTGGTATACTGCATCTGCTGTACCCGTTGTGGCTTCCTCTACATCGGGGAAACCAAGAGGAGGCTTGGGGACCGCTTTGCAGAACACCTGCGCTCAGTTCGCAACAAACAACTGCACCTCCCAGTCGCGAACCATTTCAACTCCCCTTCCCATTCCTCAGACGACATGTCCATCCTGGGCCTCTTGCAATGCCACAGTGATGCCACCCAAAGGCTGCAGGAACAGCAAATCATATTCAGCCTGGGAACCCTGCAGCCCAATGGTATCAATGTGGATTTCACAAGCTTCAAAATCTCCCCTCCCCCAACCACATCCCAAAACCAGCCCAGCTCATCTCCGCCTCCCTAACCTGTCCTTCCTCTCACCTATCCCCTCCTCCCACCTCAAGCCCCACCCCTATCTCCTATCTACTAACATCATCCCGCCCCCTTGACCTGTCTGTCCTCCCTGGACTGACCTATCTCCTCCCTACCCCTCCACCTACACTTACCTTTACTGGCTCCATCCCCGCCTCTTCAACTTGTCTGCCTCCTCTCCACCTATCCTCTCCTCTATCCATCTTCTATCCACCTCCCCCTCTCTCCCTATTTATTTCAGAACCCTCTTCCCCTCCCCCATTTCTGATGAAGGGTCTAGGCCCGAAACGTCAAGCTTTCCTGTTCCTATGATGCTGCTTGGTCTGCTGTGTTCATCCAGCCCCACACCTTGTTATCTCGGATTCTCCAGCATCTGCAGTACCTTTTATCTCTGATTTAAACTCGCATTGCCCGCTTGGGTGAGAAAATGTAACTACACCCCAGCCAGGGTCAGTAGAGGCGTGGGAATAAGCTACTCACCCTGTTTTACATGCTGCAGCCTTTAATTAGGTCATTGTTGTCGTGTGTGTAAACTTCATTTATCTACCTTTGTTCCCAATACCTTAACAAATAAAAGCCTTATGCAATTTTTTCAAGGGATGAGAGATAATGTTGGTAAGTGGTGATCTTCCTTTCTTCAGAACAGAGCCCTGGGATCTTTTACAGCCACTCAAGACTGCTGCTCAGTTTGACAATTCAGGGAGTTTATTTTAGACTATTCGCGAAGTAATGCGCAACTGGGAGGGCATTTTGTGGGTGGGCTCATCACCATGCTCAAGTATGAATTTTTTGACTTTAGAGAAATGCAGATTTGGAGAATATATGATTAATTGGTCACTTTTTCAGATTATCTAAAATGGTTAGGAATAGGAGGACTAGATGTTGGGCTGATCAAAAGAAGGTGAGTTGATAGGAGGCAATTTTTCTGAAAAAGAATCATCAATTTCTGGAAAAGAAACCACTAAAATGTGATAAATGTGGAGTCATTGTAATTATCTAAAGAGAACTTAATGAGTATCAGAAAGGGAACATTTTCAATTATAGGAGCTATGTTGCTAATCAGCTGGTATTATAATGAGCTGTGGACTACTGTGCTGTTTCTCATGAGTGTAAAGAACTTTTCCAAATGTTTTCCTCAATTGGATTCAGTTTTCTTTTCTTTTCTCCTCTGAAAATATCATGGTTTAGAGACATTAAAATGGTTTAGAAGATTCCACTGTTGACCTAATGATTTGTATCTGAAAGTATGCCTGAAGGGCTGTTCCTGCCCTTTTCCTAAGCCTTTACACTTGTTACTATTTTGTGACGTGTGTCGCTGGTAATGTCAGGATTCATTGCTAACTCCTAATTGCCCTTGAAAGGATGGTGGTGAACTGTCGCTTGAATACAAATGAGTGATTTGTTGGGTCATTTCAGAATGTAGTTAAGAGTCAGTCACATTGCTGTGAGTCTGGAGTTAAACTAGATCAGGTAGGAACAGCAGATATTTTTCTCACTAAAAGCTATTAAGGAGCTTTTAATGGCAATCCACTAGCTGCGTGGTTGCCATACTAACATTTCATTCCGAATTTATTTTATTTGTTGAATTTAAATTCCCCAGTTACACTGTATGATTTGAACATATATTTCTAGATCATCAGTCCAGGCCTTTGGATTCTCAGTCCAGTAACATAGTCATTGTCTGACAATTTTATGTCACTTTTATAGCTTGTGCTAAGTGAGACATGTTGACAAACCTTTGCAATATTGTTCCACGTTTATTGGTTTCAGTGTCGTCAGTCTATTAAGTAAATAAACGTATGGATGAATTTCTAGTTTTTAATTCTACAGTGCTTCCATTTAGTGACAATACCTGATGTATGTGCTTTTAACCAAGTCTGTTGCATCTTTTTTGAGCCATCTTGACACGTGTGGTGCATTTTACTGTCAGGATTCTGGCAGCCCATGCCAATTAATAGGTGTCCTGCAATAGGGTGCAGCCTCTGCAGTTAATGAAAGAGCCAAGCACACATGATTTCTAGCTGTTGTGCATCATTGGAGTGAGCTGGCTAGAGGATGAGGTATGTAGACACACTGAGGGTCAGCTACACCCTCTGTGTCCATTCCAGCTACACCCATAATTTTTTATTTTTTTGAAAAAATATACTTTATTCATGAAATATAAAAATAAACAAATTTACAGACCTACCCGGTCATACTATCCGCTCCGGATTACCCAGGGGGTACGTACGCCAACTAAAGGAAAAAAAAAACAAAAGAAAAAACTCCCGGTTGGCCCCCTGACCAGTTGGAGGAGGCCCCAGCTGGACCCAGTTACTGAAAGGGCCCCTGTGGTATTTCGGCCGAGGGGTCTTACACGGTGGTCTTTCCCCATCGCGCCTTGGTGGTGGCCGCCCCAAGCTTTAGCGCGTCCCTCAGCACGTAGTCCTGGACCTTGGAGTGCGCCGGTCGGGGTTAGTTCTTTCAGCTGGAAGACCAGCAAGTTGTGGACAGACCAAAGAGCGTCTTTCACCGCATTGATGGTCTTCCAGGCGCAGTTGATATTGGTCTCAGTGTGCGTCTCGGGAAACAGCCCCAGCTATGCCCATAATACTCAGATGAGGCAGTGTCTGCAGATAGAAATGGAACAAACATCTCAGGTTAATGACCTTGCATCAAAATGGGAAAGGAATTCCCATGCTGCAAGGCACCATCCCAGAATGAACACCTGGTGCAGGACAGGAATTTAAGGCAGAGCAAAGGCATTTCGATTGCCTCACTGCAACGAGGTGAAAAAAAAACTTACTCCTGCACACCTGTGAAGTCCAGGTTGAGCTCATTTGTGATTCTGTGCAAAAATCACAGTCTGCTGATAGTTGGAAAACTAGTTATTTAGAAGAGAGCTTAAGGATTTAAATTCAGCATCAGTCACAACTTTCCTGTGAAACCAGAAAATGAAAACAAAACAAGTAAACCACATATATATTCAAATAATCATTTATTGTCAAATATAATTCAGAAGCTATAGCAGGTGAATACAGAAAAGTGAATATTAAAAGTACAATCAGAAGATTTGTTCTTTTTAAAAAAAGTCTGTTACTTCCTAAGAGGTTCTACTTGAACTTTATAATTCCTTTTCTTGAATAATTTTGAAATTTAAAAACTTTATGTTTTGTAATGTAACATTTCTGTTGCACTCTTAATTTGGAACCACATAACATCATTTATTTTTGAGAGGGAGAGTATTACTGTATCAATACACTGGCTTTTCCAACATGAAACATTTGCTTCCTGTAATAAACCTATAGCTCCTGACCATTAACATCAAAGAAAAAATCAGATGGAACTCTGGGATAGATTAAGCAAGATGTAAATTAATGTATAACATCACTGTATATACATCAAGCAAAATTAAAGACAGCTGTTTTCTAAAGTCATTATTGATGGTTGATCCTTATTTTCCACTGTTGTATGTAGCTGCATTTGAGAACCATGGTCTGATGATATTCTGACTTTCATAATTGCATTTTCAGCTACTTTATTCAGTAATCCAGAGATGTATTTCAGTGTTAAGAAGGTACTCCTTTCTCAACCTAATGATGGTCAAGTTGTTCAGTTAGAAATAACTTTCTCTGTATCAATTTTGAATTTGCTGCAAACCTTTAAGAAGTGACAAACCATGTTTAGGAAAAACATTGAGCTGCATCTTTCTAGATAAATTAGTAATATTTCTAACTTTTTTGAGAGCGCACGGCTGTCATTCATTTCCCATTCTACATTCTGTAAAAGCTTTTGAACTTGAATGCTGGTCTCTGAAGGCAGAAGTTGCATAGTTTTATACTATTCTCATAAGGCATCCAGCTCATCCGGCACTGTGGTTGGAATGTATTAGTCTATAGAGTGATAACTTAGAAAGGGAGCAGATCATTTCCCTCATCTTCCTGCCGCCCTTAAACCCCTGTAACTTCTGAAAATGGGGACTTTTTCATGGCAGAATGTGTAAAGTGCATTATTGTAGAAGAAAAGTTTTATCTTTGTAGGAAAAAAATAATATTTTACATTTAATACAACAATATATTTGTTTGATTACAGGTATTGCAATAATCACTTATGTAGTGAGCAACATGTTATTTTAATAGTTTTTATTTTTTCTGATATAAGCAAGGTTTTAAAAAGATTTTAACTGATTGTTACCCTCTAATGCATTTAAGAATCAAAAGAAAATCTACATTTTGTAAGGATTAAACAGTTTAGTAGATATTTTCTATCAGAACTATAAATTATTTTTGTCTCATCTGCACTGAATAGTGATAAGCAAATCTTGAATCTAAACTAACCCGTATGAAACCTGTTTGTATAATGTGTGAACTATTAACATATTGTGCTGCTCTACATGTGGAAAGGAATTTGATTGTCTGCAACAGGCTAGGGAATGCTCTTGCTTTACTTAAAAAGCTTTGGTCTAGAAGTTCAAGTACACATTGGTATTAGACCTTGGATGAGCATGTTGCAGAGAGTAACAGCTATCTGTCTAGGTAAAGCCTTGCTGATGAGCAGTTTGCTGATGATGCAAACCTTAGGTACATGAGCAGGAGACGGTGAGTGATGGCTTGGAATGTGATCCATAGCTGGTGAGGTTGGGCTTTTCTATTGCCTCAAAAGTAAGATTGGCAGTAATGTAAGGCTGCTGCTCCTATCTCTTCAGTTGGGTAAGTATAGGAACATTCCTGCCAATTATCACTAAATGTTGTTCAGGTTCAGCATGAGACAGGTGAAACGGCAGGGCATTTAATAATTAAGAACAGGTCTTGTAAGAAGCGAAGGGCAGCAATTTAAATAAATAAATTTGACCATTCTCGTTCCTCAAATACATTCCTGATGCCAGCAAAACAATCTTATCCAATATGATGAGCAGTGCACTTTTAGAAGTAAGAGTGTCTTGTGCTTCTGGCTTGTCATAGAATCGTTAGGAGGTTATCCAGCTCCCAAAAAAATAGATGCTGAATAGCCAAATTTCAGTTCATTTTTGTGTTCAAGTGCAAATCCTATCTAACCTATTTGAATTGTATCAGATCCAAAGTTATGCAAAATGAACACTGCTGATGTAATGTCTTCTAGAAATGTCTAGTTGCCCCACTTATTTTAATGAAATGAGACAATTACCATAATGGACAGTTTGCTAAGTGCAGGCTCCAGTCTTTTTATTCTACATCTTTAATTATTTTCCTGATGGAAGGCAGGAGGCAGGTTTTACTTATAGCCAAAGTTGCTATTGGATATCTGAGATTGGCTTTGCTGATAATAAAAATTAATTACAAACATTAAAGATTACAATAATGAATGTCACTATATTGTAACAGTTTTCATAATTCCATTCTGCTGGGAAAATGGGACTGTCAGTCCAAAACCCAGATATTAGGAAACCTTAATAACAATGGGATCGTGGCTGGAAGAGATCACATTCTTGTTCCACTGACATCTTGTGCACACAATGTATATTGATAGACAGGCATTGCAAAGCTTTCTAGTTTATTGGCAAAAAACATTCTTTTTCGTAATATTAAACCAATGCAATTTAAAGAAACACAAATTGTAAAGTAAAATGGTAAGTATATAATTCCTTCTCCATATTCATACGCTTTTTTCGGCTTTTTTGATATGACAGTACATTATCACGGATGCTGCCATTGCGCCCATCTGTAAAAATGAAAAAGAACAGTCCGTATACAATTATTTACATTATAGCATTGTACATTGTTTCAGTTATGAAAAAGAGGAAACATCAAGGATAAAGAAACCCTAACACAACATGTCTTAAATACCTCTGAATTATAGGAGGAACCCCCGCTGAGAAATATTGCCTATACTTTTTATTTAAAAACTTACATTGACCTGACATCATTGGCATGCCATTTTTCCATAAACCATTGAGATACATGGTACTAATTTGGATATTCAAACAGTTAAAGATAATTTCAGAGACAATTAAAATATTAGAACTTTTGCATACTTCAAGGCAAAATATATTTCAGAAGGAAAAGTACAATCATATGCTTCAGAAGGATTACGTAAACACAAACTTGCAGACAGGAATTCATACTCATGAACCAAAGCAAGTAAAGCAAACTCAACATTTATTATTTTAAATAATAATAATCCCTTTGGAGAACTTACTTTGAATATTAATAGGACCAGATAGCATTGTTTATCAACTATAAACATGAGAGATGACGTCGAATCTCTATGAGTGCTGTTGACTTCACTGCATATATTGAGGTCACTGACTAGATTAAGTAGATCATAGATCATAGATCATAGATCCCTACAGTGGGGAAACAGGCCCTTCGGCCCAACAAGTCCACACCGACCCTCAGGGCATCCCACCCAGACTCATCCCCTATAACACACCTAATCTACACATCCCTGAACACTATGGACAATTTAGCATGGCCAATCCACCTGACCTGCACATCTTTAGACTGTGGGAGGAAACTGGAGCACCTGGAGGAAACCCACGCAGACACAGGGAGAATGTGGAAACTCCACACAGACAGTCACCCGAGGGTGGGACTATATCTCCTGGTGGGGGTCAGTTAGTTCAGTTGGCTCATTTATGATGCAGAGTGACACCATCAGCATGGGTTCAGTTCCCGCACTGGCTGAGATTACCATGAGGTCCAACCTTCTCAACCTTTCCTCTCACCTGAGACATGATGACCTTCAGGTTAAACTACTACCAGTCATCTCTCTCCAATGAAACTATGGTCCTCTGGGACTATGGTGATTTTGCTTTACTTTACAATGTGGCCAGGAACAAGCCATAGATAAGCAGCAAACAGGTGGTCTGAAGCCTGATGAATAAAGACTTCTTGGTGCAGACTTTGGCAGAATACCTTGGCTGCACTCTCAGAGGGGTGGCGGGGGGTTGGGGGGGTCGGTCTGCAGTGACCAGCAGCATCAATGTACAAGACTGGCAGACAGAATGTATTTTACTCTCTTTACTGCCCTGAATTAAGTATTAATTTTAAAGAAAAATCCTGGTTGACAGCAGTTATTTTATTGTGTTGTTAATTGTCAAGTTATTTATTTGCTGATTCTATTACAGCCTAGTGTTTGTTATTACACAGCTAGAACGTAAAATAGGATATCAAGCGATTTTTGTTATTGGTGAGGCCTTTACAGCATTTTGTTGTCTGACGGCTTTCTTCCTCCAGAGTGAACAGGTTATTCCAACATTTCCCATTGAGCAGACATTTAATACTGGCAATTAAATCAAATGAAAAGAAAATCACATAATAATTACATCAGTAGGTCTGTTCAGCCAAAAAAATTAGATCATGGCATATCTGTGTCTACTTACCCACCTTCGGTCTGTAATCTTTCACACTGTTATCTAACAAAAATCAATCATTCTCAGTTTTGACATTTTCATTTGACCACAAAGCCAGCCTCAACCGCTTTCTGGGAGAGAGATTTTCAAATTTTCACAACCCTTTGTGTGAAGAATTTCTTCCAGACATCACCCCTGAATGGGCAAGCTCTATGTTTAAGGAAATGTTGAAATAAAAATTGAAAGTATTGGATATATTCTTTTTCAGGTCTTTTTCATATCTTCTTAATCAGCTTGAAATGTCAACTCTTTTTGTTTCCACAGATGACTGTCTCCTGCATTTTCAGTTTTTATTTCTGATCTCTAGTATCCACAGTATTTTTCATTTTATTCAAGGAAATGCTTTCTTGTTCTGACTCCATGACCTCAGGAAATGATGCTTCTCTATCTCATCCATCAATACCTTTCATCATATCGCCCTTTATTCTCGAATTTTAACAGAATGCAAGCTGTCTATGCAAACCTAATTTAACCCTGATAAATCTATAAATGTAGTCATCATTCCCATTGTAAGCATTCAAAGTTGGGCATAAAATCGAGTAGAATTTTTTTAAAAAAAAGTGACGTTTTATTAAACCTGTATTGAACCTTGCTTCAACCACATTTAAAATAAGGTACAAAAACAAATTTGCTGGAAAAGGTCAGCAGGTCTGGCAGCATCTGTGAAGGAGAAAACAGAGTTAGCTTTTTGGGTCCGGTGACCCTTCCTCAGATCTGAGGAAGGGTCATCGGACCCGAAACGCTAACTCTGTTTTCTCCTTTACAGATGCTGCCAGACCTGCTGAGCTTTCCCAGCAACTTTGTTTTTGTTCCTGATTTACAGCATCCGCAGTTCTTTTGGATTTTATTGAAAATAAGGTATGCAGTTCTGGTTGTCATATTATAAAAAGGATTTTGAGGCACTTGAGAGTGTGTAGAGAAGATTTAAAGATATGATACCAGAAATATGAGGGTTTACATATCAGGGAAGGCTTGACAAAGGCTGGGTCTCTTTCTTGTCTGAAAAAAGAAAGCAGAGGGGTGACCTAACACAGGTCTTTAAAATTATGAACAGAGTGGATAAAAATGACCATTTCCTCTTGAGGAGAACAGCATAACTGGAGACCAGCAATAGAAGAGTCACCTATAAATCCAATAGAGAATTCAAAAGAAATGTCTTCACCCAGAGGGAGTGGCTGCAGCGATTACTGCAGCTACATTTAAGGGAAAGCAAACAAAAAAGCATTTGAGGGAGTAGGAAATAGAAAAGATTATAATGATAGTTTTAGATGCTTAAAGATGGAAGGTCTGGACCATAAAATATGGACCCTTGGTTAGACTGAATGGCTAGTTTCTGTGCTGTATGTGCTACTTAATACATTACCTCCAGTGCACAAATTCCCAAAGCCACGATACCAAGAACCTTGGTGTTTGTCTTCAAAAAGTCAAGAAGTGAGCGGTAGCAACCCTGAAACAATTTTAAAGAATTACATACAATCTTTTGTCTTTGAAATCTTACTTTTCTCCTCAAAGATATGAGCCCGGAAATCCTACAGTAACATCAAATGTCTGAGCTTAGAGCAAGACCACCTTCTTTTGCCACCATGGCCCGTGCAGGTAGATTTGTTCCAAATCCAAGGATCACTGAAATTATTAAGGTTGGACAGTACCACTGCAGCATATCAGACACACATGGCCAATAAAGGCAGCAGAAACTCAGAAGACCCTCTACAAAGGCAGGATCCACTTGTATTGACCTCTGTTGGAGTTCATACTTTTGCTTCTTTCACTTAGCTCAGAACATGACCAACTTCTGCTCTCGGCAAAAGCGATTATGTTGAATTTGGCAGGAGTATATTTCACCACTGTCTTGAAGTAGTTAAATATCTTTGGACATTACCCAAATTTCTGGGCGGGGAAGTAGGAGGGTTTGGAATACGGGACAGACAGAGGAAACCTCCCTTCCATTATGATTGGGATTTCTTGATACTTAAAGTACAGGTACAACAGAATCTTCCAAACCTATGACCACTACCATCTGGAAGGACAAAAGCAGAAACAGGAACACCAACAACCTGCAAGTTCCCTTGCAAGGTACTCACTATCCTGACTTGGAAATATATTGCTGTTTCTTCTCTGTTGCTCGGTCAAAATCCTGAAACTCTCTCCCTAAAAGCATTATGGGTCTACCTCCACCAAATAGACTGCAGTGGTTCAAGGCTACTTGTCACCATCTTCTCAAGATGCAACTCAGGGTGGGCAATAAATGCTGCCCCTCCACCTGCAACACCCACATTTCATGAATTACTTTTTAGAAAAAATCTTGATTCAGTTCCAAATTATGACTCAGTAGCACAGCTGGTAAGTTTTGTGGATGACACCATAATTGGTGATATAGTGGACAGTGAAGAAGGTTATCTAAGATTACAAAGATCAATTGGGTCAATAGGCTGAAGAGTGCCAAATGGAATTTAATTTGGATAAATGCGAGGTGTTGTATTTTGGTGAAACAAACAAAGGCAGGACGTATACAATGAAAAGTAAGGCCTTGCGTAGTGTCATAGAACAGAGAGACGTACATCACATATAGATATGGTGGTTAAGAAGGCCTTCAGCACGCTTCCCTTCATTGCTCAGACCTTTGCATATAGGGCTTGGGACACTATATTGAGGTTGTACAGGACATTGGTGAGGCCTCTTCTTGAGTACTATGTCCAGTTCTTGTTGCCCTGTTATAGGAAGAATATTATTAAGCTAGATAGGCTGGGACATTTTTTCACCAGAGCATAGGAGGTTGAGAGGTGACCTTATAGAGGTTTATAAAATCATGAGGAGTATAGATAAGGTGAATGGCAGATGTCTTTTCCCTAGGGAGGGGGATTTCAAGATTAGGGTCATATCTTTAAAGGTGAGAGGAGAATAATTTAAGACATGAAGGTCAATTCATTTACGCAGAGAATGGTTTGTATGTGGAATGAACTTCCGGAGGAAGTGGTGGATGCTATATGCCACTCCTTGGCCCATTGCCCCATCTAATCAAAGTCCAGTTGTACTCTGAGATAATCTTCTTCACTGTCCACTACATCATCTCTTTTGGTGTCATCTGCAAAATTATTAACCATGCCTTCTATGTTCACACCCAAATCATTTATATAAATGACGAAAAGCAGTAGACCCAGCACTGATCCTTGTGGCACACTGCTAGGCTTCCAGTCCTCTACCACACCACTGTCCCCTAACGTCAAGCCAATTTTGTATCCAAGTGGCTAGTGATCTAACCTTCCTAACCAATCTACTGTGCGGAACCTCGTCAAATACTTTGCTTAAATCCATATAGACATCATCTACCACTCTGCCTTCATCAATCTTTTTTGTCACCTCTTCAAAAAAACTCAATCAAATTAGTGAGACACGATTTCTCACACACAAAGCCATATTGACTATCCCTAATCAGTTCTTGCTTTTCCAAATCCATGTAATTCACGAGGGGCCTTTAATCCTCGCTTCTGAGCATGGTCAAACTGACTGAATTTTGTGGCCTCAGTCCTGTTCCAAAAAAGGCCCAGTCTCATGCTCTGTTCTGACACTCACTGCTTGTCTTCACTCCCACACCTCATTCTCACATCTGTCACTGAGGTGTCATGACAATTTTCAAGTCTCAAAATGGGGTCACATTGGCGACAAGTTTTGGAAGCACTGGTTTAGGGGAAGTTGCTTTGTTTTGGGTAATGTCTTTTGGACAAGACCTTAAACACAAGCCCATCCACAAAGATGCTGTAAAAGATGCTATGTCACTGTTTGACCATGGAAATGGATAACATTTCTCCTTCACCAGCACTAAACCAAAGTTAAATGATGTAATTTCATTGCTTTTTGGGGAGATTTTATTTTTTGCAAAGTGTCTCCTACTTTGTCTGCTTACTAACAGTGACAACATCTCAATCAGTAATTTATTGACTATGAGACACTTTGGGACATCCTATGGGACATCTTTGTGCATAACACTACATTTTCTTCCTCTCTTTCTAATACTGTCGTTGAACTCAACTCAGCTGATTAACCAGATAATGGGACCAAACCAAAAATACTGATGATTGAGTTACATTCTGCTGAACATGACACCTTCCTGATGTTAATCACTGCTTTAATCTACGTCTCTAGGCAGTTGTAATGGGTTCTACCCCTTTAAACAAACAAAATATGGCTCAACGGCCCCTAATGGGACACTGTAACAATAATGCAAATTAACAGTTAATGGAAACTTACATAACAAAACAGAAATTTACGAAATAAAAATAACAAATGGTGTAATTTTGTTCAGGGTGATCATACACCCAGCTCCTGCAGTGCTCACCAGTCTCTAAACACCAGTGGACACTGCATGCTCCCTCTCAATGGATGCATGAGCATAGCCTTAACTGTGAAACAGCAGCAGGCAGTCAGGCACTATGAACCCCTCCACAACCTGTTGCCTCGGATCTTTCAATGGCCACTGTGGCTAGGCCCAGGGACAGATCCACGAGGGCGCCATGTGACCTGCCTGCCCACCCCGCTCAGGGCACACATACATCAGGAATGTGGGGCTGACGTGCAGCCAAAAATTGAGAAGCCCCTTCAAAAAGCTAAAGAGGAGCTGCAAATGAAAACAATCAACATAGATATGAAAAACATTTATATCCAGACCAAAAAAACTACACGTAGCCTGGGACCAGGTGTACTTCCAAAGCCTATGTGTGCATGGGACTGTCACGTGCGGCACTCTTCACCCCAGATACCCAATGGAAACAGGAAGGGCCCTAATTTTCAGAGACATATTAGGCCCAAGCACCTCATTCATAAGGTGCTGGATGGCTCAGGTCACGTGCTGGATGTTGGCCAACACCCTCGCAGCCAACTGTTCTGGTGTTACCCATCCAACACGTCTCTGAGTCTGGTCAGCTCAGCGTCCTGAGCACTGTCCTCCACAAGCTGGCAGAACCCGTATTGATGAAGGAACCCGTTCCTGAACATGTCCCAGACTTTGACTGGGTCTAGTTAAATTACATACAACTCCTGGAAAAAGATAATTGAGGCACCTGATGGAAGAAGTATATCATTATGGCACAACACCCTCGGAGAAGGTTCAACATAAAGGTATTGCTCTGGGCCTGAAGGTGGAAAGTCACTCTCTGGATGTGGAGGCACACCAGCAACTGACCCCACCTTCTTAAGTGGGAGACTCAGTACCTCAGCAGTGGCCAAGTGTTGCTTTGTAACAAATTGCATGGAGGCATAATAACATAAAAAAGTCAAATGATGAGGTAAAGTTGTTTATCACTGCATACATTACCGGCACAGAACGATTAATGTCGGAACCAAAACAATGCGATTGTGAGTTGCAGCATTGCTGGGGATACTTATAAGATGTATCATTGTAGAAAGGTGAGTTTGTAAAATCATTAAAGTTGTTGAATCCACAACACTTGAACTGGAAAAGAAACAAATGAAAAAGAGATTTACAAAACAATGAATGTGGTTTCAAAACGTTTTCTAATACTCAACATGCTAAAGTATTAGAATACGTATTTAGTTTAAAAACAACATAGCTTGTCTGGATTTGTTATTGTTTACAAATGCAAGTTGAATGCAGAACTGTAGTAAATAATTACATGTCAAAGATGCTATATAAATGTAAATTGTATATGTTTCTGAGAGAAATGCTTTTTGGGGAAGTTGTTATAGTTTTCAGCTGGCTATGGAACAGCCTCACCATACTCATCTGAACCATGTGACAATCAAGTCAATAAAAAGTTTTGGGGTAGTTTTGTGGCACAGTGGTAATGACCCTACCTCTAGACCAAGCATTCTAGGTTCAAGTTCCACCTGCTCCCCAGGTGTGCAATGACATCTCTGAACAAGTCAGTTGGAAAATATCTAAAGTGTTTTAGTTTGTATTGAAAACTTCTAATGAATTGCAATTTTCAGCTTGTTTTCACAGAATGCAGTGCATACATACAATAGAATAATACAACACTTACAGCACAGAAAGAGACTGCTCAACCGATCTAGTCTGTGCTGGCCCTCCTATTTACTCAAATCTTTTATTCCTCTTAGAGTATATTGTGATAAACCAACATATAACAACAGAGGTGAGAATAGTGGAAAGTTGAAAAAAGGAACATTTTACATAGCTTGACCCAACAAATAGAATTTTGAGATAATAAGCCTACTTGAGAGAGAGGGCTGATTGACATGCATAGAGCAGTATTGGATGGAAGCTGCAAGTGTACTATTTGCTGCCTGTTCCCATACCATGGCGATTTTATGAATATCTGTAAGTAGATCGCCCATGTTAAAATGAGAGGGTAAAGTGTCGATTAGTCAGAATCCAGATATAGATTTTTTTGTAAAAACCAAACTTTTCAGCCTTGTTCACATGTCAGGTGCATGTGAGACTTGAACCTGGGTCTTCTGGTCCAAAAGTAAGGGACACTACCACTGCACCACAACACCTCTCTTTTTTAAAGACCTGATTCTCTGTTGTTAAAAAGTGAGATCTTTGGGGCACAAAGTAGACATGTCCTCTCCAAAAATAAGAATGGTATTGCCAAATCTAGAACCCCATGGTTGTCTAGAAAAATAGGAGAAGATTAAACTTATGATAACCACAAAAAAATTCAACATTGCAGATAGGAGTATAGAAAGTACAGGGAAAAAAAAAGCAAATCAAAGTCAGGGCATGAAAAGAGTGTTAGCATTGGTAAAAAGATGTTTTACCAATATACAAAGAACAAAATGTTAGTTAAGGTAAAAGTGGATGTATCGAAGATGAAGGAACGAACTTGTGTGAAGATGCAGAAGATATGGGATGAATTTTAAATGAAATGGTTATCTCCGTATTCATAAAGGAAAGGTGTGATTTAGATATAGAACTCCAACAGGAGCAGTGTGTAGTCTTGGATGAAATAATGATGATGAGACACCAAATGTTAGAGGAGTTGGAATCTTTGAAAGTGAATAAGTTGCCAGGACTAGATGGATTGTTCCCTATGTTATTGAAGGAGGTCAGGGAGGAAACAGCAGACGCTCTGATGATTATTTTCCAATTTTCACTAGACTCAGGTGAGGTGTTAGAGGACTGGAGGAATGTAAATGTGATTCCATTGTTTAAAAAGGGTACAATTATAGGCCAGTTAGTCTTATCTTGGTGGTGGGAAAATTGTAGGATCAATCCTGAGAGATCAGACAAACTGTCACTTATAAAGGCATGGACTAGTCAGGGATAACATGGCTTTGTTAAGGGAAGGTCATGCCTCTACAAATTTGATTGCATTATTTGAAGAAGTGACAAGGAGGTTTGATGATGGTAGTGCAGTGGATGTTGTCTGCATGGAATTTGGTAAGCCACTTGACAACATCCCACGTGGCAGTCTGATCAAAAAAGTAAAAGCCCATGGGATACAGAGTAATGTGTTGAATTGGATCCAAAATTGTCTTCGTAACAGGAAACAAAGGGTAATGGTCGATGACTACCCTTGCGAATGGAAAGCTGTTTCAAGTGGTGTTCTGCAGGGCTTGCTTTTGGGACCCTTGCTATTTTTTAATACAATAACAATTTGGATTTGAACAAGGGGTCACAGTTGTGAAACTTGTAGACGACACGAAAATTGGCCATGTAGTGGATAGTGTAGATGATAACTATAAGTTCCAAAATGATATAGATGGGTTGGAGGACCATTGCAGGAAAATGGCAGATGGACTTCAACTCTGATAAGAGTGAGGTAATGCATTTAGGGAGGTCAAACAGTTAAGGGAATACACAATGAATGGGAATATACTGAGAGGGGTAGATGAAGTGAGAGATCTCGATGTGCAAGTGCACAACTCCCTAAAAGTAGCAGTGCAGGTGGATAAGGTTGTAAACAAAGCATATGGAATACTCTCCTTCATTGGCAGAGGTATAGAATACAAAAGTAAGGATATAATGATGAAACTAAATAAGACACCGGTGAGGCCACAACTGAAGTATTGTGTGCAGTTCTTGATACCACATTAAGGAAGGATGTAATTGCTCTGGAGAAAGTGCCAGAGAAGATTTACTAGAATGTTGCCAGGCTAGAGAATGTTGCTACAATGAGAGACTGGGGAGGTTGGGATTGTTTTCCTTGGAACAGAGAAAGTTGAGGGGTGACATGAATAAGGTATACAAAATTATGAGGGGTAGAGATAGAGTAGACAGGAGAAAGCTGTTTCACTTGGCAGAGAGTTCAAAAACCAGGGACTATAGATTCAGGCGAAGTGACGGAAGGATTAGAGGAGAACATAAGGAAAAACATTTTTACACAGAGGTTGGTGGAAGTCTGGAATTTGTGGCCTGAGTTGGTGGTGGAGGCAGAGATCCTGAACACCTGGATCCACACCTTAAGTGCTGTAAGATGCAGGGATATGGGCCCAGTGCAGGAAGATGGGATTAGAAAGGTCATCTGGGTGTCTTTGGGTCAGCACGGATAAGACAGGCCAAATGCCCCCCTTCTGTGCTGTATCATGTCTATGATTCTAAATTCAAATTTTTCTTTTCCTTGTTTTATCATTTAGATATTTTTAATCAATCTGTTCAGAAACATTAGGACACATACCCTGTATATGTTTTTCTGGTCAGAGTTTTATTTCAATTCACATCTAAAGTGAATGGAGTGTGTATTGCACATCAGCCACCTTGTACCATCAGGTATTAAGTGGCCTCCAGTCTGCCTTAAGTTCAAAATCAAGTACAAAACTACTTTTTCTTATTGTTCCTATGTTGGAGGCTTTACTGATTTTGCACCACTCCACTTTCCTTTCTTAACAAGGGGTGCCTTCCCTAAGTTGACAACTGTGATTCAAGGTCCATCTCTTGCAGCATATCATGTGACTGAACACCTTTAAAATATTATTAAGTGATGTGTTTGGTCTTTATTCTTTGGTTTTGTAGATGGGACAGCGGACAGATCAGTTCTCAAAACTTACATTTAAAAAATATACTTAGCTACAAAATTCAGCCTGAGTTTTAACATTAGATTTATTAGACCATAAGACATATTAGCAGAAGTAGGTCATTCAACCCATCAAGTCTGCTCTAGCACTCAATGAGATCATAACCCTCAATTCCACTTTCCTGCCTTTTCCTCATAACCTTTAATTCCCTAACTGATTAAAATCTTCACAGATGGAGCTCAGCAACTTTGTTTTTGTTCCTGATTTACAGCATCCGCAGTTCTTTCGGTTTTGATTAAAATCTTGTCTTTCTTAGCCTTGAATATTCTTAACAACACAGTTGTTCCAGCCCTCTGTGGCACGGTAAAAAAAATTCCACTGATTCACTACCCTCAGAGAGGAAATTCCTCCTCATCTCTGTCTCACATGAGTGAATCCTCACTCTGAGATTATGCCCTCTGGTTCTAGACTTTCCCATAAGGGAAACAACCTTTCCACTTCTACTCTGTCAAGTCCCATAAGAATCTTAATGGTTTCTTCTAACCTCCAATGAATACAGGCCCAATCTACTCAATATGTCCTCATAAGATAGTATACCCGTACCCGTGATTGACTTAGTGATTTTTCTCTAGACTGCCTCCAATGCCTGAATGTCCCCAAAATCCCTCTGAGATAAGGGCCCGAAACTGTTCACGAAACCAGCTGTGGTCTGACTACTGCCTTGCAGAGTTTAAGCAGTATACGCCACTCTACTCGTAATAAAGACAAATATCCATTTGCTTTCCCTTTTACCTGCTGAACTTGTACGCTGGTTTTGTATGTTAGCCTGCTCTGAAGAAGTGTCACAAAACATTAACCCTGTTTCTCGCTCCACAGATGATGCCAGACCTGCCCAGTTTCCCCAGCAAATTCTGTTTTTGTTTGTTTCAGATCTGCAGTTCTTTGTTTTGTTCCCCATTACCTAACCTGCTCGTTACGTCCTCAATGAATTCTGATAATTTTTGTTCAGCATGATTTTTCCTTAGTGAAGCCATGCTGACTCTGCTTGATCATATTACATATTTCTAAATGCTCTTCTATTACATCTTTTATTATATACTCTCCACACGTATAATTTTATAACATTCATATCTTAAACATTATTGACCTCTTTCATCACTGCATCCCATAGTGTAGTCATGTCTGAACTTTTGCCATATTCATCTTTGATCGATTTCACTGCCCAGATCTGAATGTAACCAATAAAAATGTCAGCCTGGAAAACAAAACAGACACATTTAAGGAATAATTTTGAAACAAAGGGTCATAGCTATTTCAACATGTTCATTTTGTCAATTCTAGATGTTATATTTAGCAACAACACTCAACTGAAGCATATTAATTGTTACCTACTATTCAATCTGCAATATCTACTGTTACACCTGATTTACTGAGCCTGATTATCCTTCTGTTTGTACAAACAAGACAATTTATGAGAGTCAGTGTAGACTTGTTGGGCCGAAGAGCCTGTTTCCGCACTGTAGGGATTCTATGAAAATGAATATTTATGTAGAACATTATTTTTGAAAGAAGTATGACACTGACTCACTTAAGAAAATATAAAGTCAGCTGATCTAAATTTTGATTAAGAAGTAGGTTTTAAGGAGGGTCTTAAAGGAGGAAAGCAACGCAGAGAGAAATGTGGGTATAGTTATAGCATTCCAGAGATTGGGCTGTACGTAATTGAAGATATGGCCACCAATAGTACAGCGATTACAATTGGGAGTACACAAGAGGCCAGAATATCAGGAGCTCAGGGATTACAAAGAAAGGGAGGGACAAGGCTGTGGAGGAAATTGAAAACAAGAATGAGAGTTTTAGAATTAAGATGTTGTTTGACAAGGAACCAAATAGGTCTGCAAGCTCAAGGGTGATGTGGAATGGAACTTGTGAGTCAAGACAGCCACCTCCACCACATGCCCTGGCAATTTGTTCCATACACCCACCACCCTCTGTGTGAAAAAGCTTATGTGATGGATGGACTTGCAGGTTACTAAACAACCTGTTTTGGCGACAATATGAATGCACCTTTCTTTGCACTCAAGGTATAACTTGATGCTTCTGACTCGAAAGCAGAAATGTTACTTACTGCACTTTACTTACTACTCTTTCCCTCTCGCCTTAAACCTATGCCCTCTAGTTTTGGACTCCCCTACCCTGGGAAAAAGACACTGGCTATTCACCCTATCCATGCCCGTCATGATTTTATAAACCTCAGCCTCCAATGCTCCATGGGGGACAAAAAAACCCAGCTTATTCAGCCTCTCCCTATAGCTCAAACCCTCCAAACCTGGCAACATCCTTGTAAATCTTTTCTGAATCCTTTAATGTTTAACAACATCTTTTCCTGTAGCAGGGAGACCAGAACTAAATGCATTATTCCAAAAGTAGTCTAACTAATGTCCTGTACAGCCACAATATGGCGCACCAACTCCTATACTCAATGCACTGACCAGTGAAGGCAAGAGTGCCTGACATCTTCTTTGCTACATTGTCTACTTGCGACTGCACTTTCAAGAAGTGACTGCACTTTCAAGAAGCACCTACACTCTTTGTTTGGCAACACGTCCTAGAGCCCCATAAATATTAAAAATATGTGATGACGTAACAGAGATGGTTTTCTGGTTCCTGTTCTTCTACCAAAGGCAATTATTTCTTCAAGTTACCAATCTCTGTCCATTTTAAGTTTCTCACCCAATCAGTCAGTCTTCACACACGAACCTTGACAGTCATTATTGCCTAGCTAGTTCATCACAGAGGTATTTTTGTCCCAAACCCTCATCTGTAAAAGTACACTTTCCAGCTTAAGTCACACTAATATATTCACAACACATGAAACTGGATCAATTTCCCATCCTACAGCTGGGGTACTGAAGGCATTATAGCTGCTCAACTACCCTGGGTAAAACCAGCTAGTTCAGAAGATTTGTGTAGGTGTCGCCAGGACTGGAGAATTTTAGCAACAATGACAAATTAGATTAGCAAGTGTTGTTTTCTTTAGAATAGAGCAAGTTGAGGTGAGATTTAACTGATGTGCATAAAATGACGAGGCAAGACTTATGGCCCACTGAGTTGTGTCTCTGCTTTTGAGCAAGAAGCATTAGATTCAAATTATACTTTGAGTGCAAAGGAAGATGCCTTGGCCAAAACAGGTTGATTATTAACCTGCAAATCCCTCCACCACATAAGCCAAAGGCAGGCGGTAACAGCAGGGGAGATTCCTGGGCACCCACATGATGGAAAGAATGATCAAGCCTCTACCACTGCTGCAGACTACAGCACGCATGTACATGTTCACATTGCTACACCAAGTTGGACTCTCTGAGTGAACTGTATCATACCGCCGTAAAATAATGAGAAGCCTTGCGTCATAGAAAGGAACTGTTTCCTTAGCGAGAGGTCAATGAACAGGGAGCATTGATTTAAACTAATTGGTGGGAGAGACAAGGGGAGTTGAAAATGTTTTTCACCCAGAGCACAGTAGGGCTCTAGAACCCGTTAGCTGAAAGGCTGGTAGAAGCAGAAACCCTCGCTACATTTAAAAATCACTCGAAATGCTGTAACCTCCAGAGTATGGACTGAGGAACTATCAGAATCATAGAATTCCTACAGTGTGGAAGCAGGCCATTCAACCCATTGGGTCCACACCATCCCTCATAAGTACATCCACCCAGACCTATCCCTGTAAACCCATACTTCCCATCTAGCTTGTGTATTTGTGGACACTTGCCAATTTAGCATGGCCAATACACTTAACCTGCACATCTTTGGACTATGGGAGGAAACTGGAGCAGCTGGAGGAAACCCACATACACATGGGGAGAATGTGCAAACTCTACACAGACAGTTGCCCAAGGGTGGAATGGAAGCCCATTCCCTGGCGCTGTGAGACAGCAATGCTAATCACTGAGCTACCATGCTGCCCTCATTGGGAAGTGAGATTAGACTGGATGGCTTCTTCTCAACTGCTGCAAATATGATGGGCCAAATGGCCTCCTTCTGTGCTTTCAAATTTCTATCATTCAATGATCTGACTGATATGCTTAGTTGCATGCTGCATCACCTCCTGAGCTACTGTGTGATTTCTTGTTATCTAATTGTGCAATCCATTCTCCTAAATGCATCTCCTCAATGTTTTTCCTCCCATGATTATGTTGAAATGATATTGTTGAACCATTGTATTTCAGAGATACTTACCAAGCCAGAGAATGCAAGGACAACCACAGCACCCGCAATCTGAGCTATGAAGATCAGTAGTATTATGATGAAAAACTAGAAGGAGAAATAGCAAAAATCAACACTTCTTCGTCTTAATTTACTGGTACCTTGGGAAATCAATGTACTTTAAAAATATTTTTGTTTGTATGTTTAGGATGATAACAACAGATGAGCGCTGGAGGCAATCAGTGGACTGATGCGTTAACCTTACTAGTCACAGCGAACACAGCAAAAAACAAATAGAACTTGCCAACAGATTGTGCCAGAAGTTCTTTTCATCCACAGTGCAGTAAGTACATATTAATTGTGAATTTTACTCGATTACAAATAATCCCTGTGTAGTAAGAGGTTCCACACAATAAGAAATGGTACAGATATTAATCTGTGCTTAAAGGCAGTCTTCAGTTGCAAGCCACTCAATGAGCATCAATATGCTAATTAACTATGAAGGCACAAAAACTGTGACCAATTCTTCCCTCAAATGAGATTTATTTATTCTCATTTACCAGGTTGTTATCACTGAGACAAGGCATTGAAACTGTGACCTTCCTGTTACTGCAGCTGTTGCTTGTAGCTACTTCTGCCTAGAGATCTGCCATCATGATCTGTCGCAAACATTTGTTTTGTGGCAACTTCACCGAGCCACTGTAATTTGTCTGCAACTGCCCTGTGACATCCATCATTCAAATATAACTAGTCTTCCTGCAGCCCTTATCATTTCTCTCTCGAAGAGTTCGTTGTAGCTTTTTAGCTGTGACAAAATGGCTGAAATATTTTCTTTTTTGGATGTCACTTTTTACATTCTTTTTGCTCTTGCAAATTCAAGGACCTTGCATTTGTCTTTTCATCTGCATATGGAATGTTTAGCATATTGTGGCATCCACATTTCAAAGGTCTCTCCTATCTTCCACACATTTTGACTTATTGTCCTGTCAGTATCACAAGAATATACTTATCTTGTGTCAGTTAGGAGTTTGATTTTTACACAATTAGATTTTCTTGACTTTTTGCTGCTACACTGTTAATCATAAATTAGTGGTTTAGATCTTAAAGGGATGGAAGTGATGTCGGTGCCACAATGTAAATCTTAGAATACTTCCTGCTCATATGAAGTTCTTGTTTTTAAAACAAAATTGTATTAATGTATGCTTTGCTAGCAAGGCCATCATTTGTTGCTTATTCTTGGTTGCCCTTAAACTGACTAACTCCCTGGCTATTTCTGAGAGCAATTCAGAGTCAACCACATTGCTGTGGGTCTGGAGTCACATGTAGACCAGACCAGGTATGGACTGCAGATTTCCTTTCCTAAATGACATTAGTGAACCACATGAGTTTTTACAACAGTGGTTATGTGGTCAACATTAAGCTAGTTTATTTTTAATTTTTTAAAATCAAATTCACATTTCAAAACCTTCCATGATGAGATTTTTACCCACATTCTGAGAGCATTGAACTGAAGTTCTGATTTACTATTCCAGTGACATTAACACTAAGCCACCACCTCTCCATTATTTATTCCATTAGCTGTCCTTATCTCCATTCTCAGGTAAGATATTTCCAAATTAAGAACAACTATCATTCAGTGGAAATGCGCCTAAACTCAGATCTGCACTGGTAGCTCCTTTTTGCAGCATCTCCCATGCGTTCCTCCCCTTTGCTATTTGTAACCATTGCTGTAATAATGCTGTAACCATTTGTATTGCTCTTGAATCCATCTTTTGTTTCTTTGTTTGTTCTGATACCACCCACTCTTACTTTTTTCATTCAATCACTCCTGTTTGTTATTCTATGATAGGCAACCCCTTCAGTGTCCACTCTCCAAGCTCTTTTAACTGGTCTGCTACTGCATAAATCTGTTATTTCTCTAACATCTTCCAGTGCTGATGAAACTGATTGGAAATGTTAACAGAGATAAAAGGTACTGCAGATGCTGGAGAATCCGAGATAACAAGCATGGGGCTGGATGAACACAGCAGGTCAAGCAGCATCATAGGAGCAGGAAAACTTGAC
>JAHRHZ010000086.1:11952158-11993135 GCA_024137785.1 Ginglymostoma cirratum | reverse complement strand
TTTCGGGCCTAAACCCTTCATCAGAAATGAAGGGTTTAGGCCCGAAATGTCAAGTTTTCCTGCTCCTATGATGCTGCTTGACCTGCTGTGTTCATCCAGCCCCATGCTTGTTATCTTGCAAATGTTAACTCTCGTTTCTTTCATTACAGATGCTGCCTGACCTCCTGAGCATTTCCAACATGTTCTATTTTTATTTCCATTTCCAATGTCTGTAGTATTTTACTTTTGATCCAGGTTCACATCACTTTTTGGAAAAGAGGGGAGACTTTCAATCTAACAGGGCTGAATTTCAAACTAGAGGTTGAAGGACAGTATGTTAAATCATTCAGCTGGGTCTTAAGACTGAAAGTGGAAAGAAATACACCAATAATAATTATATACATTATTATTCAAGAAAGATATTCACAGCCTGAAGTCTAACTCTAACCCTACTGCAAATGACTTACACTGAATTGTGACATGATTTATGAAATTCTGAAATGTTTAGCCGTATTGTGTTATAAGACTCAATGTGATTAAAAGATAACAGCATCCAACTAACACTCTTTCCTCACACTGCACAAAACTGACTCACACTCTTATGTCAATCTAATTTCTAGTTCTAATCTCCTCTTATTTTCATCTTCCAATTTGTTCTTCGGTATTACTCCTGCAGGAGTTGATTCTAGGCTTCGTGCAGTTACTCACTAGCCTCATTTACTTAATCAAGTACTCATTTTTCTATTTGAGCATAAAAACTATGGGTTAACATTCGATTGCAGAAGGTGTCATGGCTGAACTTAATGTACCCATATCTGACATTCACAAGGGTCATTAGCTGGCGATCAAGAATTCTAGATGGTTTTCATATTGTTCAGATGGGATACCTGAGAAGAATTGGAATACCCCTGTCCTTGTTCCAGCTGAGGCCAGATAACATTGACTGAGCCAAGATGTTACTGACCTGTGTAGCTCAGCTACTCAATCTCATATCCAACAAAGCCATTCAACAGCAGAACCCAGAGCTCTAGCAAACAAGACGTTTTTACTCACTATCATCAACATGCACTTGTTCTCCTTCACAGCTCCGTAGCAACCCAGGAAACCAATCAGTACCAAGAAGGCCCCTATGGCAATGCAGAGATACCCCACATTCACCAGTTGCTTCAGCTGTGGTGCTAGTTCTGCCAGGATGTCAAGGAAGGAACCGCCATCCACTTTCACCCAGATTCCAACTCCCAATATAGCACCACCTCCAAGCTATAAATGACAAAAAAAGTGACATTCTTATTAGTAAACTGATTTGTAAAGCATTAGCGCATTAACAAAGGATCTTAGTTCCAAATCAGTCAATGGTAAGAGTGAATATTTTATTTAAATGTGTTGTGCACGCTCATAAGATGATCTATTCATTCTGTACATCTATACCTACTTTTACTATAACACAGGCACTGGTGAGGGCCACACTGAGACTACTGTTTGGAAGCATATTCTTGGTCTAAAGGGAATAAAAATTACATTGTTTCCTGGAGAAGGGATCATCCTAGGCAAGGTTTAGAAGAATGAGGGGTGAAACATACGATGTTCTTAACAGGACTTGACAGGGTAGATGCTGAAAGGTTGTTTCCCTTGGCTGGTCATTTAGAACGGAGATAAGCAGAAATTTCTTTACTCAAATAACTTGTGAATTTTTTGGAATTCTGTAGTTCCGAGGGCTTTGGTTGCCTAGATTTTTGGATGATAAGGGCATTAAGGAATGTGGACATAGTGAGGGATGGTGGAGTTGAGATAAAACATTAGCCAAGATCTGGCTGAAAAATGGAGTAGGTTCAAAGGTCCAAATAGCCTACTCCAAATCTTATTTCATATGTTCTTGTGTACACACAGCTCACATTTAATTATACTGTATATAGGAATTTTGTGGTACCTAGCTTGGGTGCTACTTGCAGTCATAGAATCCCTAAATTGCAGAAAGTGGTCATTCAGTCCATTCAGTTTGCAGTGACCCTCTGAACAGCATCCCACTCAAATCCAGATCCCTACCCCATCCCCATAACCGTATGTTTACCATGGTCAATCCAGCAAACCCGCACATCTTTGGACCGTGGGAGGAAACCCACACAGGGAGAACGTGCAAGCTCTGCACAGACAGTCACCCAAAGCTGAAACTGAAGCCTGGTCCCTGGTGCTATGAAGGAGCAGTGCTAACCACTGAGCCACCATGCTGCCCGCCCATCAGAACAATTTGCAAGAAATACCAAGGTATAAGGAAGAAAGAACTTCATACTATATGAGAAGAGAATCCTGATATGGAACTCTGATTGATACAGGCATTTCCATAGAGAATGCACCAGTTAGATGAAGACTGACAGTTAACCATCGAGCTGATTGTTTCAATCCTTTCTGTAAGAACTGGACCAGAGAGTGGCTATCACCTGTTTTGTGGAGTCAAAATAGGGCTACGTGTTGTTTATGTCTGCACAGATACTGTATATTCACTAATGTAGCCTCCAGTGCATGCAAACATGACAATATCATGAGCCTGACAAACAATCCTAAATTGGTTTCAGTGTAATTCAGAGCATACAGAATTATTTAGTAAATATTGCCCAATCACAGTATCACATCTAATGTTGGAACTCCGTGTTTTAAGTGTTGCAAGCACAGGCTGGTTATGTATAGACAATATTTTACCCTTACAGACAAAGTCATATTTGTTTGATTTGATTGGATACACCTGTCTTTGAATGGATGTACAGCCCATAAACCTGACTGAAATTTGTATCCCACACTATTTATTTGTGACAGAGGCAGAACATCTTTTTGACTTTATGATAGCATCCTGTTTGTGGTGAATACTACTTCTGTTTCTGTAGAAGAATGACTCAGCTAGCTTCACCTATTATTCAGATTATTGAGAGACATTACCCTCCAGGGTACTCTGAGGTAGACTAGGCACTTTTCAGAACTAAAAGTCATGGTCTTAGGCAGATTCATGAATTTGTGTGATATACACCAAGAAATCATCTGAATAGTGCAGATATTACCCGACTGGATAGCTTTGATGCACCTGATTTTGGCATTAAGCTCACATGGTGAACAAATGGCTTGGTCCTATTTTCAGGGATTCTGAATGATTATACAGTTTTCAATGCAATGCAAATTTCTGGTAACCTCAAGACTCACCTGAACAGACAAAACCGTAAACCTGACAAAAAAACAGGAATAATCATCCTTAATAAGTGTGACTATATCATCAAAATGCACAACATTCTGATGGGTCCCAAGTTGAATCTTTTGAACCTGTTGCTCAGCGTGACTGGTCAGCTTTGCTCGAAAACAAGCTTTAAAAAAAAGTTAGCTGGACTTATGTAAGAGCAATGGGCTGCTGGGTGAATTTCTGATAGGGTTCATCCTCACAGCTTACCACATCCAGTCTTATCTATGACTGGTTCTGCACAACATGAACGGGCCAAATGGTTAGGTGATTTGCTGCAGGTGGTGGATGGAGTGCCAATCAAGCATGTTGCTTTATTGTGGATGTTGTTCAACTTTCTGAATGTTGCTGGAGCTGCACTCAACCAGGAAAATGATGAGCTTAAGCAAATCAGGAAACTGAAACAAAAAATAGCTGGTTTGTGCATGAATACAAGCAATATTATCTCTCTAGCAAGTTCTCCAACTCAATCTGGTGGCTTAGATTTGGGTGAAGAAAATATACCAAATATGAAATTAGGAAAACAAAGCTAAACTTTGAGAAAATTAAGAAGAAGAAACTACATTTTAAACAGAAGATTAAAGAAACTACATTGAATATAGTAATGAGAGAAGTCTGTAGATAGAGTTCTCCCTGCACCATACAATACTCAAACCTCTTTTGTCTCCTGTCCAATGTCTCTAGGGTCTTTATTTGATAATGCTACATTTTGCATGGTTCAGGTGGGTCTGTGCATTAAAACCTATGTTTGGCACTCTATGATTCTAGACATTAGCGTCCCCAACATTTAGCCAAGAATTCCATTGAGTTAATTATTATGATACTTACAAAGACGATGCAATTGAAGCAGAACATCATCATCTTCAAAAATTTGAAGCAACTCATCTTCTCTTTATCTTCTGTTATCTGGACATCAAAAAGACAGTTTTTCCCCATCTTTCACACAAGAAAAGTCTCAAATATAAGCAGTAAAACCTATTGGACAATTCACTTCAAATATTCCATCTTTGGAATGCACTTTAGTAACCTCATGCTTACAGACTTATTGAGTATTTTCTAGTTATAACTATGTCCTTTTAAGTGATTTTGAATGATCTGATTGTGTGAAAACAGGTAGCATCAGTGATAAACCAGTATGATGAATCATGTGAAAGAGTTATGCATAAACTGTTCTGAATTTAAATTTATTCAAATTCGATCACATACTGGAATATGTTTTATAATGCTGTCAACCTATTATCACATATACACAAAGTGTTATATTAATTATACACAAGAAACAGAACCCAGGATCTTCCTGGTGTGACTCGGTATCATATAGAGGGGGAAGGTGGTGGTCTATTGGTAATATCACTGGACTGGTAATCCAAAGGCTCAGTATGGCTTAAATCTAACAATAGAAAATAGTCAACCTTAAATCCAATTAGTCTGGAATTTAAATCTAGCCTCAGTAAAGGTTGACACAGATATATCACCAATTGCTGCAAAGCCCATATGGTTCATTAATATCCATTAGAGAAGGAAATATGCCATCCTTACCTGTTTGGGCTGCATATGATGTCAGATCCACAGCAATGTGGTTGACTCTTAACTGATCACAAGGGCAATTAGGGGTGGACAACATATGCTGAATACAAATTCAGGAAACACGTGATAATATTCGGACAACATTCTTAATGGAAGAGGTATGCAATGCAACAAACAACTGCACCTCCCAGTCGCAAACCATTTCAACTCCCCCTCCCATTCCTCAGATGACATGTCCATCCTGGGCCTCCTGCAATGCCACAGTGATGCCACCCGAAGGCTACAGAAACAGCAAATCATATTCAGCCCGGGAACCCTGCAGCCCAATGGTATCAATGTGGATTTCACAAGCTTCAAAATCTCCCCTCCCGCAACCGCATCCCAAAACCAGCCCAGCTCATCTCCACCTCCCTAAACTGTTTTTCCTCTCACCTATCCCCTCCTGCCACCTCAAGCCCCACCCCCATCTCCTATCTACTAACATCATCCCGCCCCCTTGACCTGTCCGTCCTCCCTGGACTGACCTATATCCTCCCTAGCTCCCCACCTACACTCACCTTTACTGGCTCCATCCCCGCCTCTTTGACTTGTCTGCCTCCTCTCCACCTATTCTCTCCTCTATCCATCCTCTATCCGCCTCCCCCTCTCTCCCTATTTATTTCAGAACCCTCTTCCCCTCCCCCATTTCTGATGAAGGGTCTAGGCCCGAAACGTCAAGTTTTCCTGCTCCTATGATGCTGCTTGGCCTGCTGTGTTCATCCAGCCCCACAATTTGTTATCTCAGATTCTCCAGCATCTGCAGTACCATTTATCTCAGAATAAGGTTAGCCATTCATTTAAATGAATATAGATCAAGGATATGTCTGAAAAATGTGAGTATTGTCTGTCACCTCTCTGCAGAACATTGAATTGAAATGAATCATTTGTTGTCATGTGTATTCATGTAAAAATACAGTGAAAAGTGCGTATCTTTACTGTACCTACGTGGCACCATTCACAGTAACTTAGAATAAGGGAAAAAAAATAACTTACGAGAGTCCAACTTTCCACTCATTATTGTACAATTCAACACTGTAAACCTCAGGTCAATAATACCACACTAATGAACTATTGTTGGCAACCTACCATTGCAAAGTTATGTCTTTAAATGAGTAACATTAATGTCAGCCCCTGTGTAAAATACACCAAGACTAGTCTAATAAACATGTTAAAAACACTGTAATTTAGCCATCATGGAACTTTATAATACAAACAAAATCCATTCAGCATCTTAAGTAGGGCGGTCAGTGGGCATTTTTTAATTGCCACTGAAGTTGTCTGCTAACAGGCGTCTTTTCTTCAACCCTTGTGTCTGATGCTTGGGTCATGGATTTCCATTGCATTGGTCCATGCTTATGGGCAAAGTATTGCAGTGTTTTACCATTAGCTTCTGCAGGATGGCTAACCAGGAGAATCTTCTGCTCTTACCACCTGCCCAACAGGTGGATTGAAAGAATTTACAGGTGACACATTACCTATTTGGCCACATTATAAAAGCACACTCCATGGTGAACATCCCAAAGGTTAGTAATCAAACTGGAGTTTCTGTTGCAGAGGTAAGGATACTCTCACTGCGCCACAAGAACTAACAAGTGGGGGTTGTAAAATAAACACATAGTTTGCTGGAACCATTATCACCACAGATCTCTCCATTCTGATAGGAATGAAGCAAACGAACAATTAGGCTTTTCTGAACCGTCATTTTCCATATGTTCTTTTTTGTTCTGCGTTCGCATGATGTAGTATTTCTGGCAAGGCCAGCATTTATTGTCTGTTTCCAATTTCCCTTGAGAATGTGATGATGAGCTGCCTTCTTGAGCTGCTGCAGTCCATATGGTGTAAGTGCATCAATAGTTCTTGTAGGGATTGGGTTCCAGGATTTTGACCCAGAACAGTCAAGGAATGGTGATTTAGTTTAAAGTCAGGATGGTATGTGACTTTGGGGGAAATTTGCAGTTGATGGTGTTCTCATGTACATGCTGATCTTGTCCTTCTCGGTGGTGGAAATTACAGGTTTGGAAGATGCTGTTAAAGATACCTCGGTGAATTGTTGCTCACATTATTGAAGATGGTATACCACTGCTGTCATTGTGCACCCATGATGGAGGGAGTAGATGTTTAAGGTGATAGATGGGGGCCAATCAAACAGGCTTCTTTGTCCTGGATGATGTTGAGCTTCTTGAGTCTTGTTGGAAACTGCATCCATCCAGGACTCCAGAAAATAAATAAGATGAATAGCCAATTCTGTTCCCCAGGGTAGGGGAGTCCAAACTAGAGAGCATAGGTTTAAGGTGAAAGGGGAAAGACTTAAAAAGGATGTGAGGAGAAATGTTTTCACACAGAAGGTGGTGCGTATATGGATCAAACAGCCAGAGGAAGTGGTAGAGGTAGGTACGGTTACAAGATTTAGAAGACGTTTGGACAGATACATGAATAGAAAAGGTTTAGTGTGATGTGGGTCAAAGCAGGAAAATGGGACTAGTTCAATTCAGGAAACCTGTTCTGCCTGAACAAGTTGGACTGAAGGGTCTGTTTCCATGCTATATGACTCTATATACCTCACCATATTTCAGATTTGTGCCTTGTAGATGGTGGATTGGCTTTTGAGAGTAAGGAGATGAATTGCTCACCACAGAATTCCTAGCTTCTGACATATCTTGCAGCCACAGTATTTAAATGGCTGATTCCAGTTAAATTTCTGGTCAGTGATAACCTCCATGATGTTGCTAGTGGGTGATTTCCATTGGTAGGTCATGTCATTGAATGTTAAGGGGAGATTGTTAGATTCTCTCTAATTGGAGTCGTCGTTGCTTGGCGCTTGTAAAGCATTAATGTTATATGACACTTATCAGAACAACGTCTGATTATTGTACAGATCTTGGGACATTTTAGGCTCAGAGGTTATGTTGGAGGGAAGACCACTAACGAGCAACTGAAGATGGTTGGGTCAAGGACTTTACCTTGAGGAACTCCTGCAACAATATCCTGGAGTGCAGATGAATTGCCTCCAACAACCACAATCATCTGTCTCACTTTGTACTAGTTATGATTCCAACCAGTGGTGATTTTCTTTGATTTCCTTTGACTTCAATTTTGTTTAGAGTTCCTGAAGTCAAGGACAGTCATTCACATCTCACCTCAAGACCTCAGTTCATTTGTTTATTTTTAGATCAAGGCTGCAATCTAGTCTGCAGCTCAATGGTCCTCGTGGACCAAGTGACATTCAATAGTACTGTTGACAACACCGTCCCTCGCTTTATTGATGATTGAGAGTAGCCTGATGGGGCTGTAATAATGAGGGTGGATATGTCCTGCTTTTTGTGGATAGGCCATACTTGGGAAATTCACCACTGGCAGATTGATGCCAGTGTTGTAGCTATACAGGAACAGCTTAGCTGGGGTAATGGCTAGTTCACAAGCATAAGGCTTGATTGTTGCAGGTGCTTCAGCCTTGTCTTTTGTACTGATATGCTCAGCTCCATTATCAATGAGAATGCAGACATTTTTACAGCCTTCTCTATAACTATCCATCACCATTCATGGATATGGTAGAACTTCAAAGCTATAATCAAATCCCCTTTAGTACTATCTATGTTGTATTCTGATTTTGCTTTTCAGCATGCACACAGTTCTGTGTTGTATGCCCTCCTACACTATCATTAAACTAGGTTTGATACCTGGCTTAATGATACTAGTACAGTGAAAGACATATTGGGAATGGCGTAACAGATAATAGTGAAATTCAGTTTTGCTGCTGATGGCCTGTAGCACTTTCTGGATGTTCAGTTTTGATTAACAAGCTCTGTTCTAAGCCTATGCCATCTGGGCTAGTGGTAGCATCACAGATGCTGCCAGACCTACTGAGCTTTTCCAGCAACCTCTGTTTTTGTTCCTGATTTACAGCATCTGCAGTTTGTTTGGTTTTTATTAAGCAAAGCATTGATTGTGTGACTGAAATAATAGTAAATATTTTAGTAAGGAATCATTGAGTACAAAGCTCAGTCTCTGCAAGATTAAGAAAGAGTGCCGATATAATCATTCACTCTGTAGCTACTGAATGAGATATAAGACTCCCTGATGAACACTGCAAACCATAACAAATCAAAAGGTAATTTTGGGGCTTGGTAGCACACCAGAAGTAATTTTTTTAATTGTATGAAGTAGCATTGATCTACACCGAGCCAGGCTTGAGAATTTCAATGATTCATTCCTTAGTCTGGGATGATGTAGATGTGGAACCTACACAATAATTATTCAACTAGGATATTTTCAACGACTATCCTTTGACCTCTGCTTCAGCTCTAAATATTTATGTTGGATGAGCGCAGATGGGGCTGAAGTCAGTGGTTGAGGTCAAAGACAGGATAGTATAAGGCTATTGGTGCCTATGTAATTGGACCCTGGCGATGTTCAGCTTCTTCAAGTCGGGACAGCAGAGTTGAAAAAGCTAACTTTCTGAGCAGCTTAACAGATGTTTTGCAGAGCAGCTAATTTTTTTAAGAGCCAAATATTAGTGAGCTCACCGGCTGGCCTGTTTGTGCTTCAATGCTACCACAGCCCTACCACAGAGAAGGACGCTAATTTGCACATTTGGACTGACTCACCTCTTGTTTGCCCATCCAAACTGCAAATTCTTTTTGGTCTTTTAAAAAAAAGTTGTTTTTTTGCTTAAAGAAGTGAAGAATGTGAATATTCATGACTGAAACAACTGCCATTTTACATCCAAAATCATGTGTGTACACAATCTGAACCAGAGGTACAATGTCAACAATACTGGCACATTATCAATTAAAGAGACCTGGATGGCTTGAAACAAGCCTTGGGTGGTTTACATATGCAAATAAGGGGGTTAACACCCATTTGATGCTTATTTTACCAAACTGAATTATGTCCTCCACTATTCATTGACTCAAAATGATTAATGATAAAATTAGGATCAAGATTGAGTGATCTCTTCCAATATTGACATTCAGTTCTATTAGCACAAAAATTATTATTTAAACAAAGTCAACATGGAGCTTAATGAGCTGTCCTTAAATGGTGCCACCAAAAAGGTACATTTTTGGAAACAGATATCTTAGTTACCAATTTTAAAATCAGATACACCTGCTAAACTTTGCTTTCTTCTTCACGATCCCCCCACAACTGCTACCTTCCCACTTCCAATGTCATATCATTGGATTTCCTAATGGCATTTAATTCGATACCACATAAAAGATTATTGCACAAGAGCACATGATGTTAGGGTGATATAGCAGCACGGATAGAGAATTGATTAACTAACAAGAAACCAAGAATCTGGGTAAATGGATCAGTTTCAAGTTGGAAAACTGTAACCAGTGGAGTCCCAATGTGAACAGTGCTGAAGCTTCAACTACTAATGATCCATGTTAATGACTTTGATGAAGGGACTGACTGTATTGTGGCCAAATGTGCAGATGTTAGAAAGATGGGAAGGAAAACAAGTTGTGAGGCGTATACAAGCAGCCTGTAAACAGGTATTGATGGATTAAGTGACTGGGCAAAAAGTTAGCAGATAGAGTATAATCTGGGAAAATATGAGGTTGGCAGGAGGAATAGTAAAGCAGAATATTATTTGAATGGGGAGACTCCTGAAAGCTATAGTAGAGTGTCCTTTTACATGAGGCACATAGCAAATAACTAAGAAGGTTGATGAAATGTTGACCTTTATTGCAATATTGAATGGAAGTACAGTATTGCAAAAACTGTATAGGGAATTGATGAGACATCTCTGTGCAGTTTTGGTCACCTTACTGAAGAAGGGGCATGTTTGCTTTGGGTACAGCTCAGAGGAGAGTTTCTAGGCTAAATCCTGGGATAACGGGGTTTGTCTTATTGGAAAAGGTTGATGAGGTTGGGCCTATACTCAGTGGAATTTAGAAAAATGGAGAGGTAGGTGATTTTATTGAAGAATATATATTTTGAGGGGGATTGACATGGTAAATGCATAGGGCATGTTTTCTCTCATGCAGGAATCTAGAACTACAGCCCAGTGATTCAAAATAAGGGGTCTCCCACTTAATATGGAGATGAAGAGAAATGTTTTCTCTCAGGTGATTATTAGACTTTGGACTTCTGCACCCCAGAGAGCACAGAAGGCTTAGTCATTGAATACATTCAAGGCAAAGTTTGGATAGATCTTTGATTGACAAGGGAGTCCAGGGTTGTGGGGGACAGGCAAAAAGCGGAGTAAAAGCCAAACTCAGATCAACAAAATAATTATTTGCTGGGGAGCAGACTTGGGATCAAACAGTCTACTTTGGCTTATGACGTTTTGTAGGGGATTTTTTTCATTTGAATTTGTGAACAACTTTTAATTACAATAACATAGCGGTGTCCATTTTAAAACGATTGACATTGAGCCCAAGAAAGCTATCAAACTGTGCCAAATCTATGGAGTCACTCAAGGAAAGACTTGCTACGAACATCTGCTGTGAAGCCCTTCTCCGGTTTACTGAGTGTAATGGCAGGTGTCGAGCTGAAAATGGGACGTTAAAATAAAAACTCATTAATCAAGAGGTGGAGAAGAGCATTTCACTGGCTGATTCTGGACACGTGCCCAAAATTAGGAGCAAGTGTCTCAAAGACATCTCCATCTGGCCCCAAAGAACATCACTCCAAACAGTTGGAGTCAGTGAGTTTCTCTTTTCTAAAAAAATGTGTCCAGTTCCTTGAAAAGGGGGGATGTTCTGCAGAACGAGGCAGGGACTGGGGTTTGACAAGCCGGTTTATGAAGAAAAACAGGTGCAAGGTTATTGATAAAAGGGCCCATTTCCATCTCAAAATGTTCTGTGAATCAACGCTGGATACCTAGGCTGACTTGCCACAGCATTACTGAGGGAGCACTGAAATTTTGAAAACGTTAAAATGAAGTTGCAGAACACTGTTCGAAGAGCAAGGAATACTCCTGATGCAATGGCTAACATTCATTCCTTATTTAACAAAACTAAGACTGATTAAATAACCATTGCTATATGTGAGGTCCCACTAGATCGAAACTGGCTGCTGCTACTTAAGAGTGACCTTACATCAATAGTAATTGCCTAGCAGTGAAACACTTTTGTACATCTGAAGCTATCAACAGTGTTATACAAACAAGATTTATTTTGTGTCTGATAATAGCGCCATACAAATATTATGTCAAAAAAATAGTGAAAATACTTTTATGCAGTGTTGAAAGGGTTCTGCACCATCAGATGTGTCACCTCTTAATGGAGGTATTCAGCTCTCTCAGCTAGTTGTCATAGATTTGGAGCACCATTTGAAGAAGTATAGGGAGGATTATTTGAAAATATTTATCTCTCAATCAACAAGATTAAAACAGGTCGTTTGATCATGTACCTCACTGTTGTTTAGGGGTCCTCACTAGTCTGAAGAAGGGTCACCGAACCCGAAACGTTAACTCTGATTTCTGTCCACAAATGCTACTAGACCTGCTGAGCTTTTCCAGCAATTTCTGTTTTTGTTTCAAGTTTGTCCAACTTCTCCTTATAGCTAATACACTCCAATCCAGACAACGTCCTGATAAACCTCATTTGTACCCTCTCCAAAGCCTCCACATTTTCCTATAGTGTGGTGACCAGAACTGCACACAATACTCCAAATGTGGCCTAAATAAGGTTTTTTATACAGCTGTAACATGACTTGCCAACTTTTATATTCAGTGCCTCAACTGATGAAGGCAAGCATGCTGTGTGCCTTCTTCACCATCTCATCCAATTGTGTTGACATTTTCAGGGAGCTATTGACTTGCATCCCAAGATTCCTCTGTATATCAGTGCTCCTAAGGGTCTTGCTAGTTGTATGCTAGTTTTTTGTGATTTATGTATGCTTTACTGTATGCTTTCTTCTTGTACTTGACCTCCAAAAATGCACCACCTCATACTTGTCTGGATTAAACTTCATCTGCCATTTCTGTGCCTAACTTTCTAACTGATCTATATCCTTCAACAGCCTCCTTCACCATCCACAACTCCACCAATTTTGTGGCACCTGCAAACTTATTAATCAGACCACCTATATCTTCATCCAAATCATTCATATGTATTACAAACAAAAGAAAGACTGCAAAAAGCTGCAACATAGAGGCACCTGGGATTTCTCATGCATAAATCACAAAAAACTAGCATACAAGATCAGCTTGTATAAGGGAAGATAAGTGGAATGTTGGCCTTTATTTTAAAGGGAATGAACGTAAAAATAGGAAAGTCTTGCTAAAACTATACAAGGCACTAGTTAGACCTAGAGTACTGTGAACAGTTTTGGTCCTGTTCTATATTGGCGGAAGTCCAGAGAAGACTAACTTATTTGATCCGAGGCATGAAGGAACTTTCTCATGAGGAGAGGTTGAGCCTGTACTGTTTAGGAGAATAAGAGGAGATTTTACTGATCCTTTGTGGAACACCACTGGTCACAGACCTCCCGTCAGAAAAACACCCTACCACAACTATCCTCTGTCTTCTAGACTATGTCAATTTTGTATCCAACTCACCATGGATCCCATGTGACTTAATCTTTTGGGCCAAACTACCATGAGGGACCTTGTCAAATGCTTTGGTAAAATCCATGTAGGCAACATCCACTGCCCTACCCTTCATGACTTCCTCAGAAAACCTCCCCACACAACGCCATGCTGACTGTCCCTATGATGACTTCAGTCTAGCCCCCTTAGTTGCTGATGTTTCAGTAAACTCTCTTCTCATTTATGCATGAGAAATCCCAAATGCCTCTGTGTCGCGGCTTTTTGCAGTCTTTCTTAATCCTCAGCCTGGACCGAAAAGTGGCCAGTAACATTGGCACCACACAAGTACTAGTCAGTGACCATTCCAACCAGAGAGAATCTAACCAATTTCCTTTGATATTCAATGGTGTTACCATCACTGAATTCCCGCAATATCAACATCCTGAATGTTACCATTGATCAGAAACAGAACTGGACTAGCCATATAAATATAGTGGTTACAAGAGCAGCTCAGAAACTAGGAATCAAGTGGCAAGTAATTTATCTCCTGATTCCCCAAAGCCTGTCTACTGTCTGCAAGGTACAAGTCAAGAGTATGATAGAATACTCCCACTTGCTTAGATGAATGCAGCTCCAAGAAGAAGTCTGACATCATCCAGAACAAAGCAGGCCACTCGATTTACATTAAATCCACAAACATCCGCTCTCTCCACACCGATGCTCAATACATTTGGTGTGTACCGTTTACAAGATACAGTGCAGAAATTCACCAAGGCTTATTAAGCAGCAGCTTCCAAATTTACGATCACTTCCATCCAGGAGAACAAGGGCAGAAAACACATGGGAACACCACCCCTGCACCCTCTAGCCATTTACTACCCTAACTCGGAAATATATTTTACTGTTCCTTAACTGACGCTGGGTCAAAATCCTAGAATTCTCTCACTAACCACATTGTAGGTCTGCCTATAGTACGTGGACTGCAGTGGCCCAAAAAGCCAGCTCTCCACCATCTTCTTAACGGGAACTAGTATGGGCAATAAATGCTGGCCCTAGGCAGTGAAGCTCGTATTCCATAAATGAATAAAATGATAACAATAAACAGCTCCTTGTGTTCTTCCTGCCCAAGTGTATAACTTCACATTTTCCCACATTATATTCCATTTGCCGAGTTTTTGACCTCTCACTTAACCCATGTATATCCTCTGTAGACTCTGTAGCATTTCTCTTCATATTCTCTTAGCATTTGGAAAACAAAAAAAAATTGTCAATGCTTCTTATTTAGCTTATATTTAGCTCAAATGAAGCTCCATAAACCTCATTTAATTGCAGGAGTAGCTATGAATTAAACGTTTGTTTCAATGACACGTAACTCCCTTATCGTTACTAACTATAACCACAGACGTATCTAGATCTGACTTAAACTGCACAAACAGTTTTTTTTTTATTTACAGGCACGATGTTGACGTAATATTATGGAAAAAGACTGACTTGATCCCAGATGGTTAAGTAAAACACTCAGCTTCCTGGTGGAGCAATCATTTTACTGTAAGAGGCACAATAGGTATATCATCGGTCACATACACCCATTTAAATAATTCCAATTTTAAACTGTCCAGTCTGTTAGATTGTTGTTATTTTTGACTTTTCCATGAATTTAATTTGTACACTTCACCATTGAGATTACTATATAAATAAACCAAGCCACAGGTGTGCAATAAGACAGCATGTTCCAACGTATGGGACTTGTTAGATAATGTACTTCATGGAGTGAGTCACGAAGCTGTTGTTCACTAGAGAGCTCAGTCCTACGATTTGTTGTCTTCCTGAGACAGGCATCAAACTACATTTTCTCTTTCTCAGTTTCCTTTCCCCTTTTTCAGGCTGGTTTCAAAGATAGTGAGTGCCCTTAGTAACTCATTGTCACTGGTGCCCTGTGGACAGTGATTTTAGTAAACCATTTGGCCTTGGACTAGATCTGCCCACATCCAATCTCCACATAAGTGCACACAATTACCTTTCCTCTCACTAGATCACCAGGCAGATGAGGATGGGAAAGTTCTGCTCATTCTACCTTCAACAGAAAGAATCTACCACTAAACTGTCTCTTAATATTCTACTACTTGCTTTGATTCATTTCTCCACTGAAGAAGCTATCCTAAATATTGGTCCCTATTTGAGTGAAAAAAAAGTCTTTTTGGAGGCAGCCCTAAATTTGCCTTATGTTATATCATGGATTGAACAATATTGATACTGGGCTGACTTTCTGTCCTAGTTGTGCCCGGTTTCATCCGAAGCTTGCATTTTCAATTTACTTCTTCTTTACCATTTTCTTGCTATTATATTTCCATCATATCCTACTTTAGTTGCTACTTTAATTGATACTACAATCCTACTTTGCCTCTGTGCTCTTTCCGGATTCTGCACAGCAGGAATGTTGTGGTGTATTCAACACTATGCTGAAATGAAGTCAAACCCAGGACTTCCCTAATTTTCTGCCTTAAAAGGTCACGGCGCAGATTCAACAGTAAATTTTAAAAAAGGTAATTGAATAGTACATGAAAGGGAAAACATAATCTGCCAGATCTGAAGAAACTGCAGGGGACTGGAATTTATTGGATTCTCCTTTTAAAGAGCTGGGCACAAGTACGTTGGTCTGAATGGCCTTTTTAAGTGCATAAAAAATTGAAGTGAGAGCAGGTCATTTGGCCCTTCAACTGTGGACTGTCGTTCAGCAAGATCATGGCTGATCTGTACTTCAACTCCAGCTTCCCTCACTATCCCTATATCCCTTAATTAATGCAGTACCTAATGCCTGTCACCTGCTGTCTTAAACATACTCAGTGACAGTTCATAGCTCTCTGGGTAGACATTTCCAAAGATTCGCAATCCTTTGAAAAATTCCACCTCGTTTCATTTCTAAATGGTTGAAATTCTTCTAAATACTAAATTCTTCTGTGTTATTTCATCTACTTTCTATGTTTCCATATTCCTATGATTCTTCCTGATTTGAATGGTCAAATTGTACAGTCTGGATCCAGCTGCCCAATTCACAGGTCACGTAGCCCCTTGCACCTGTTCGGTACACTAAATAGCAATACCATCTATTCTAGTTGCAAGTTACATTCCTCATGTGTATATATGATATATATATATGTATATTATCATATTCAAAAGCAACTCTTTTTTTTTCAGCCATACCTTAACATTTCTTTAATCAAAGCAATGGAACTAAGGTATCTTTTGCATTTTAATTGTTAATTATTGTCAAGAACTCACAACGTGTTGATTAAAGTTTGAACACAAGGAGAAACAGACTCAAACTTAAGGAAGTTGATGCTTAACCGGAATTTATCATTTGCTGGACAAAATATTGTTGTATCTAACTGGGTTTTCTTAAGTTCTGAAGAACTGGAATACAACAGTCATGTTTCTTAAATATTCCTCTGTGCAAGTGAAAAAATAGACTTACAGTAAGTAACTAATAGCAGTAAATAATAAGATCAGCTGTGGCTCAGTTAGTAGCACTCGCAGCTCTTAAGTCATGACGTTGTGGGTTTAAGCTGTATCCAGCACTTTGAGTACAAAAATCGAGGCTGGCACTTCAGTGTGGTATTGATGGGTGCTACACTGTCAGAGATGCCATCTGTAAGATGAGTCATTAAACTGGTGCCCTGTCAGATGGCCACTAAAAATCCTACGCAGTGTTCCAAAGAAGAGCAAGGAAGGGGTCCTGTCCAACATTTATCCATCACACAAAATCAGATTATCACATCTCTATGAGAGCTTGCTGTGCGCAAATTAGCTGTTGTGTTTCCTACAAAACAACAGGAACCCTAAAAACAGTTCAATGGCTGTAAAGCATTTTGTGATGTCTGGTGATCATGAGAGACATCATACAAATGCAAATCATTTTAAAGCAAAATACGATCCTTTATCATTTTAAAATTTCATGCATGACACTATATTTGGAGGTGGTAAAAGTGTTTGAATTTTGAAAAAAGACCTTATGACATATTAATATTATCCTTTTTTAATGAATCAATATGTTGATTATTAACAATTCACACATACCTGAATACTTTTCGTTGTATCTGAGCCTTCAGAGTGGTGAAATGAATCAAGGTTTTTGAGAAGATCTGTAGCTCGAGTTGTTGATGCGAAATGACGTGAAATGAATATAACACTTTCTTGCTGTGCTGTTCAGAGGATGCTTGAGGGCAGCCATTTTGAACAGAAATTACTTTCCAAAGTAGGATTAGCAAAAATAAATGGAAGTTTAAATTAATTGTTATTTTTTGCTTTTCACTCATTTCCCCAAAACCTTGGTAGATTTGCAAGCGTGGATTCAGTGAAGTATCGGGATAGCTGTGGGGACATCATGGAATGTGGGCTTAAATTGCAAAGAATATTGGCAAAAAGATTTAACTATTCTTGCCCAAACAATATAAAAACAAATATTCTAAATCTGGCTCAGTCATAGCATCATCTGGTGTTCCTCATATGTAATTTGAAAACCTACAGAAGGGATATTCTGCTAGTATATAAAGTTTTCCTTCTATTTTTAAAATTTCTGATGCATAATTTATTTCGAGATTAGATGATCATACAGTCACACCATTTATATGTTTTCCTAATTTCTACCATTTATTTCCTTTTATGGTGTTTAGTCAGGAACTCTCAACAGTCTGGGGGATTACTTTCTTCAACCGAATGAATATACTGCTACTGTTTATGAATGCACTCAAAATTACTCAAAAACTTCATTACTTCTTCTTTGATTAGAATTGGAATAAGCGTTATAAAATGGAATCAAATATACCATTGCACAGGGCAAAGCTTTCATCAATAAACTAAAAGAACAAAGATCTCAAATTTTGTCACTGAAATGCATGTACACAATCAAATTCCACTCTTAATGGAAAACTGTAATTCACTTTTGCATCAACAAATTATATTTCCTGGGAGACAGGATGATTTCAAACAGAATCAGTTTGTCTGCTTACCTCACGTAGTAGCTTTGATGTATTCTTCTCAAATCTGAAGTTGCCTGTTTCAGTCCAAGATTTTTGTGTCAGTAATCCTGTTTGAAGTCTCCTAATCAAAGCAGCAGTATTGTTGTTTTAGAAGCTTGAATGAAAGCTGTCTTTTCTGCTTGCACACATCAATGCCCACAGAGGCCCTGGTATAAACTCTGGTTCCACACCTGATCTCTCCTGATCTCTTCTTTCTCCCACTGGGGAGAAAAATATCATTGAGTAAGCTTAATGTTCACCCCACTGGCTGCATAATATGTATGCCCTCATGGGCATACGTTGCATTACACTAAAAAGAACATCATCAACATTGCTATGTCTTTGGCAAAGCAGTTGCCAACAATAATTGGCAAAAGAAACTAAGGGTGGCACGGTGGCTCAGTGGTTAGCACTGCTGCCTCACAGCACCAGGGACCCAGGTTTGATTCCAGCCTCGGGTGTCTGTCTGTGTGGAGTTCGCACATTCTCCCCGTGTCTGCGTGGGTTTCCTCCGGGTGCTCCGGTTTCCTCCCACAGTCCAAAGATGTGCCGGTTAGGTGGATTGGCCATGCTAAATTGCCCGTAGTGTTCAGGGAGGTGTGGGTTAGGTGGGTTGTTGGGGGGCGGGGGTGGGTCTGGTTGGGATCTCTGAGGTTCGGTGTGGACTTGTTGGGCCAAAGGGCCTGTTTCCACACTGTATGGATTCTAAAACCTTTCTCCCCCTTGCAAAAGCTGCCTAATGAAAGGCCCAAAATGTCAAGTTTTCCTGCTCCTATGATGCTGCTTGACCTGCTGTGTTCATCCAGCCCCATGCTTGTTATCTCGGATTCTCCAGCATCTGCAGTACCTTTTATCTCTAATGAAAGTGCTTCTCAGTGGTTTCATTGGTAAAGGTTCCAGTCTAGAAGGGTATTAGATTTGCCCCCCAGTTTGTTGAGTTAGTTGCTGTCAGGTGACTGGTGACAGTTTTCCCCAATTTTGTATTGAAAACAAGAGCAAATTTCTTGCAGACTCACATTGGGCAATTTCCTCTGTAAAGTATGCAGTATTGATGCTGTGTGAGAGCAAGTTTAGGTTTGGCAGCAGTGATTCCCACTGCCAAAACAGCTTGTTGAACTTAACTGCCAAATGCCAGACTAGAAAAACAGTCATTTTGTACCTTGCTGGTAACAAGGCACATGCCACAAAGACTTACTGACCAGGAAGGCCCCACAGCAGCAAATATTGTAACCACTCTGACAAGCAATTTCCAGTTGTGAACATGACAGCTCCCAAGTAAAAGTTTTGGAACAAGAACGTTTCAACGTTCACCGAATTATTCTCATCACAAAAAGAGATTGTTCAGGTCTGTGCTGTTTCTGTGGAGCACAAAATGCAATCCTGTTCCTCTGTTCTTTTCCTCCTAGCCCCAAAGTGTGTTTCCTTCAGATATGTGCCTAACTTCCTTTTGAACATCTCCACTTCCAGCACCCTCATGGGCAGCAAGCTACAGGTCATTGCCACTTGTTGCGAAAAAGGTTCTTCTTCATACTCCAGTCTGTTATCTCTTGATCAGAACCACATATCTGTACTTGGCCAATCAAAAGCTGTGACTATTCTGGAAGCTCTCTAATAAGACAACAGCACACAAAACAAATCTGCACTTTCCAATTTTAAAACTGCTTCATTTTAAAACCAGACATAACATACAGCAAATGTAATTTCTGCATTTTTCTGAAACTAAGTATTATCAGCAGCTTTAGTCAAAGGACATGCAAGCTCTCGGACAAATACACTATGTGTGACAACTTAAATGACTCTTGAGTTTGGTACATGTGAAGTCCCCAGCTCTGATACGAGTGTTACTTTTACAAACAAGAGTGAGCTGAACAAGGAATAGTTTTCAGCTATGGAGCCTTTTCAATATTCAATTAGATCATGATCTGACTCTCATCTCTGTTTAACTGCCCGGTCTCCGCAGCTCTAAAACCCCTGTCTAACAAAATTCTTATCAATCTTAGTTCATAAATTTTGAATTGACACTTCTGCCTTAGCAGCATTTTGAGGGTGGGGAGGGAAAGAGTTCCAGACTCAACAGCCTGTGATGTACGTTCTATTTCCAAGACAGCTCTTATTAATCAAAAATCGATATTATTTTCTATCAAGTCAGACTGGTCTTTTTAACATTGTTTAAGTGAAAGTTTAACATTTGACAAGGCATGGGGACATCTTATAAAAGAACACAAGTTAGTATAAATCTTAAATATTCAAACTCCTCATTGAAATAATGCTATCTGGTTTCACAGAATGACTAAAGCACAGGAGGAGACCATTCCGCCCATTGTGTCTACGCTGGCTCTCCAAAGGAGCAATTTACAAAGTGCCACTCCTTAACCTTCTCCCAGTTGCCCTGCACATTTTCCCTCTTCAGATAATAATCCTCAGTTTTGCTGCATCTATTTTGTCTAGGGCCTTCTTAATACTGGATACCTTCAACCTTGTCCAAGGCAAGCAGTCCCAACTTCTTCAATCCAATGTACTCAACTGAGATTTCTCATTCCTGGAACCATCTCCACTAATCTTTTCTGCATGCTCTGTTATGCCTTATCTTTCACCTTCCCAGAATGTTATTTCAGAGATAATAAATTATATAGTAGCCCTCGCACAGAAGGATTTTCTCTGAATGGTTTATAAATTGGGGGAGCAGTGTTCTGAAGAAATGTAAATTATTGTGGGAATAAGCAGGCCAACATATTTAGATTTATTTTATATTTAATAATGTGATGAAAGGAACAAGCTTTAGAGGAAAGGAAATATTTGCTGAGGATGTGTTATGAAGTAGATACAAATTAGCCGCTGGAAGTTGTGATACATGAAAACATCCAAATGGGAATTAAGTCCATAGTATGTTGGAGAACTAGGCCATTCAGCCCATCAAGTCTGTTCCTCTATTCAGTTAGATGTGGCAGATCTTATAATCCTCAACTCCGTAACCCTTTTCCCCATAACCCTTGATTCTCTTACGTATTAAAAATCTGTCTACTTCAGCATTGAATATATTTAACAACCTAGGCCCAAGCTAACACTTTAACAATGAGATAAGAACGGGTTAAAAATGGAAAGTTCCTTGCCCGCCTTTTCGCAGCTAGCCCCCATGGGATCCCCTAAATTCTGGCTATTATAACTTATTGCAATTTAAATGTTTTTAAAAAAAAACATCCTGCTTAGAAAGCCTAATTTTATTTATTTTAAACACTTCTTTTGTAGATTATGCACCTCCTTTTAACATTTTGCTTTTCTGAATACATGGGTAATATCAAGGTACCTGTTAAAACTCAGGAGGATATGGTAAATGGATGTGCTGCTTTTGGTGCCAACTGCCCCCATATGTCAAAAGTGTCACTTCCTTTATTTCAAAACTTGAAGACTCCCATGAACTTTTTCAATATATTTGAACAAATCAATTTACTTGTCAATGAGAATATGCACTTTCCAATGACCCTCTTTTTAAAAAAAGTTTGTGTCACTATTTGATAGTGAGATTGTCTCTTTTTGACAAAGTAAAACAGTCATTTTTTTGACATGCCAATTTGCTAGTAATCGTAGCTGCATACTCTGGTTACACCCTATTTATAGGAGCATGCATTGATATTCCAAATCTGTTAGCAAGTCTAGTATGCTGTTTGAGTGTTGAAATCTTCAGGTTCGACCCTCCAGCTGTCCTGAAATTTCCTGAAGCCCACTCTGTGACCCACAGCCCACCAGGGTACCCATTCCCAGATTCCTGCTTGCTTGGAAACTATTGAACACTGACGACAAACCCACTCAGGCCACGTGTCTCCTGACTCCCAGATCACAATTACTGGAGTGGCCTCATGATCGACACGCTCGAATCTTCAAATTGTTTTTCAACCAGTTAAAGCAATTTGGAATCTTAGGCATCATCTGATCTTTAGATACTTAAAAAACATTCACAGGATTGGGGCATCTCTGGGCATTTATTGCCTATCCCGAAAAGGTAATGGTGGTGAGCTAGTTTCTCGAATCTCGGCAGTCCTTGAGGTGCAGTGACGACCCTTCCTACCCCACAGTGCTGTTAGGGAGTTACTGGCTCTCCCTGGCAACCAAGCCCTAATCCATCTCAGTATCAGAGCATTTCTAAAACCACCCGCCACCCCCTCAGGCCAGCACTCAAAAGTTTTCACAGAAGAAACATTATTGGCACAGGAACAGGCCATTCACCCCTTGGTGTGGAGCTGGTGTTCACGCTCCAGATCCCTTTCATTGCTTCTTTTGTGATATTTACCCTCTCCCCTTAGTTTAGGGGACTTCCTGAGTCCCTGCCACGATGAAGCATCCCAAGGTTGAACAGCAACCCTCAGTCCCTCCAAAGGAAGATTTCACTCTGTGACCACAGTAAGGGGTTTTGTAGGTTACACTGACCTGACCCTGGGGGAGGGGGGCGGGGGTAGTGGGAAGCGATACCCTGTTTAGGGGAGCCGCTCTCTGCTCTCAGAAGGGGTGGGGCCGGCTCTGTCACGGGACTGCACTTTCAAGACGAAGATCAGCTTTAAAGTCGGCCAACAAAAAAAAAATGCGCAGGAGAGGCGGGGCTTTCCATCTGCAACCCCGCCCCGGGTGGAGATTTTACGCCCCATCCCCAGAACAACACTGACGTTCGAACCGTACCCCAACACAGCACTGACCACTGACTTCATCCCAGAGAGAGCACCGACACTCTCCTCAGGATGGGACTGACCACTGACCCCATCCCCAGGACAGGACTGACCACTGACCCCCCTCCGCCAGATCAGCACTGACCATTAACTCCTCCCCAGGACAGCACCAATCCCTTCCCCACACGAGAGCAAGACAGGGAACCCCCCCACACCCCAAGACAGCACTGACTACCGACCCCTTCGTTCAGGACATCATCGACCTTCCACCCTCCCCGGCCAGGACAGCACTGACCACCAAACCATTCCCCCAGCACTGCAACGACTCCTCCCCCAGGAGTGTGCTGATGACTGACCCCTTCGTCAGGACAGCCACTGGCCACTTCCCTCTCCCTCAGGACAACATTGACCACTGACTCCAGCATAGGGCAACAGCACTAGTGACTGGGTCTTCCCAGAGCAACAGCACTGGTCACTGGTTCTTTACCAGGGTAACAGCACTGGACTTTGGCTCCTGCCGTATAACAACACTGATCTCTGACTATGCCCCAAACATCGGCACTGGCCACTGCCTACCCTACAAACCAACAGTACTTGCCTCTTGCTGTCTGAGCAACACACTGTTTTGCCCTGAGCACAACTAGTCTGATGAAGGGTCTAGGCCCGAAACGTCAAGTTTTCCTGCTCCTATGATGCTGCTTGACCTGCTGTGTTCATCCAGCCCCATGCTTGTTATCTCGGATTCTCCAGCATCTGCAGCACCTTTTATCTCTAGACTAACCAGTTACTTCCCAAAGAAACACTCTAAGAGCAACAGTGCCAACACTAGCTCACCCAGGGTAACAGCAATCCCCACACTATCATTTAGCACAGTATCTCTGGCGGTCTCAGACTAGCTACAGGGCTAGACAACCGGCTTTCTATCACAGAGTCCAAATTAACTAGTGACTTCTTAGGAGCAGAAATATTATGGACTCGCTCAGAGCTGCAAAGCATTGATTCTATTGGAATTGCAGCAACATTGTGAACTGGTTATTGCTTTCCACAAAGCAACAACTGCACTGGCCACCGGCAGCTCTATTTGGTTTGTCTAGTTTTTTCACAGTCACCATCCCAAATATCTTCATACCCTGAGAATTCTAAATTCACTGCACTTTTTCTCTGCACTGAGAGGGGAACAGGAATGAGGGGCTGAATGATCTCCTTCTACACTGTCATAATTCTGTGATTTTCCAGGATTCTTGCTGGGTGAAGGAACACATGGGAGACAGCACTGGAAGAACTGTTTAGAGCAGATATAAATAAATGTAGTGGAGGAAGTATCACAGTACATATAAATCCCTCTTCACCAAATCTGTAATTCTCTGACTCAAACTTCTACATATTTAAAAGACATTTGGAATGACGCATCCCTGTGAACAGTTAGCTTCATTCTGCTACCAAAATCATTCCACTTCTCCCCAGCATTGATGTTAAATCTGTATCAGATAATTCTATCTAGCAATCTATTCCAACTCCCAAGTCTCATATTACCTCTTATTTGCTTATTAGTCTTTGTGCAAAATTGCCATTTAACAGATTTAACCTAATCTGCACATGGTTGCTGTTTCCTCCTACCTTTATGAATTGCCTATGCAGAATTTTAATGATGCACGCATATTCTTAGCATGCAGATAGATATTTTTGTTTCCACTGGCAGCATTAGATGTTGTCTTCATATAGTGCCAAAAGGCAACATCTCCAACAGTACAGCATCTTCTCAATATTGTACTGTAGTGTCAGCCTAGATTCTACACTCATGTCTCTGGAGTGGAACTTTAACCTGTCATAACTTTCTGACCCAGCAGTGGGAGTGCTGCCACTGAGCCAACATCTGTGAACAATGTTGACTATCAGCCAGTTCTTCTTGCTCCATGTTCCCTCTTTGGCCCAAAGTTAGCTTTAAAATTGAACCAGTTGTTGCTGGAATGCAGAAACAAAATGGAAAGTGCTATAGGAACTCATTGGGTATAGCAGCGCATGTGGAGAGAGAAGCAGAATTAATGTTTCAAGTCTGAAATGACTCTTCTTCAGATGACTGTGACATCAGGCTCCTGAGCAGGCATCAGAATGCCACAAGTGTGATTTGAATTAAAACACCATCATTGGCCCACAAGATTGCAAAATACAATTACACTGAAAGGGTGCTCTTCTCAATGTGGTTAATTTCAGACTTTGAATACTGTGCACATCCTGATATGCTCTAAATTTAGAGCTTCATTGAATAGAATTGTGCTGCCTGTGCTTTATTGAATATCTGAATAAATTCTATAGACCGTTCTAGAAGGAAGAACAATTGTATCTGAAATGGCATTAAGAACCCAAAGAATGGCAAAGTTTGGGTAGGTGAGGCAGTCCTGAAGCATGTGGATCACATGAAAGCTGCACGGAATGGAACAGGAGTAAAGCATACACAGCCCCCGAGAAAGACTGCTGGAACCTGTGGGTTCTCCCCCTCCATCTAGAGTTGAGTAAAACCTCAGTGACTGAGATGGACATGGTGGATGTTGCAGCCTTGATGCCTTTATGGCCTGAAGAAGCGGATGAATTTCTTCCAAGATGCTCCGGGTGCAAGAGTGAAGCTACAGTCTGGTAGACACTGTCTATATCCAAGGCTGAGTCGGAGAACTGGACCCAGTGAGAAAACGCCCCAGGAAAGGCTACAAGAAAAAGAACAGGCTTACTTCCCCAGACTTAGAGGGGGAGGGATGTAGTGATTGCAACAAGGTCAGCCAAGTAGACCTCATAGAATATGAGTTGCCTGATTGGGGCTATTAACCTGGTCCAATCAGGGAGCCCTGGCTGATAGACATCAGCAGGAGTGTCAGGGATTCTGAGATAACAAGCATGGGGCTGGATGAACACAGCAGGTCAAGCAGCATCATAGGAGCAGGAAAACTTGACGTTTCGGGCCTAAACCCTTCATCAGAAATGGGGGAGGGGAAGAGGGTTCTGAAATAAAAAGGGAGAGAGGGGGAGGCGGATAGAGGATGGATAGAGGAGAGGATAGGTGGAGAGGAGGCAGACAAGTCGAAGAGGCGGGGATGGAGCCAGTAAAGGTGAGTGTAGGTAGGGGGTTGGGGAGGAGATAGGTTAGTCCAGGGGGGAGGAAAGGTCAAGGGGGCGGGATGATGTTAGTAGATAGGAGATGGGGGTGTGGCTTGAGGTGAGAGGGAAAACAGGTTAGGGAGGTGGAGATGAGCTGGGCTGGTTTTGGGATGCGGTTGAGGGAGGGGAGATTTTGAAGCTTGTGAAATCCACATTGATGCCATTGGGCTACAGGGTTCCCAGGCTGAATATGATTTGCTGTTCCTGCAGCCTTCGGGTGGCATCACTGTGGCATTGCAGGAGGCCCAGGATGGACATGTCATCTGAGGAATGGATTCTGCTTGCTCTGAGAGCCGGCTCTCCGAAAGCTAGCACAGTGTCAAGGAATATTCATGTCTAAATAAAAGGGTGACTTGGTGACGGGATACTAGCCTCTGTGGAGTTATTGCTGTATCCTGTCCTACAATGATCAAATTTTTCCTTTTCAAGTACTTATCCAATTTCCTTTTGAAGTTATTATTGAATCTGGTTCCAGTATCCTTATAGATAAATACATGGAATGGGTGGGTTGACTTATAAGGAAAGATTGGACAGACAAGTTTGTCTGTATCCTCAAGTTTAGAAGGGTAAGAGGTGACCTAATTGAAAGATATATGATTCTGAAGACTCTGAACAGAGTAGAAATGGAGATGATATTTCATTTTATAGGAGAATCTAAAACTAAAGGATACAGTTTAGAAATAAGGGGTCACCTGTTTAAGATAGAGATGGAGCAAAGTCTTCTCTCACAGAGGGTCAAGATTGTTGGGGAATTTTCTTCCTGAAAAAGCAGAGTCTTTGAATATTTTTAAGGCAGAGATGTACTAATGTTTATGAGTTCAAACAATGCATTATAAATCACAACAGGTCACTTGTAAATAAACTCTTACCCTAACTCTAATTCTTTTGAAATTATCCAAAATCCGTGCCCTCAGGTCCTCGACCCTTCTGTCACTGTTCTCATTATTTGCTCCATCAAAACCATTCATGATTTTAAAAAGCTCCATTAAAATTCCATGAAACATAGCACACTGAAACAGACCATTCTGCGCAAACAACTCATCCCAACTTGTTGCTTTGATCAAGCCACTTCCCATTCTTCCACATCCAATTTCATCAGGCTTGTTGCAGTGCCAGAGATAACTCAGTCCCTTTCTGAGAAAGGGTCCCGACCCGAAACTTCAACTTTTCTACTCCTCTGATGCTGCCTGGACTGCTGTGTTTCTCCAGCTCCACACTGTGTTATCTCTGACATCAATATCTTTAGTTCTAGTGCCAGTTGTGGCTCTGTTGGTCACACTCTTATTAATGAGTCAGAAGTGTCTGGAATTCAGGTCTCTCTCGAGAACTTGAGCACAGAAGTAACGGTTAAAACTCCAAGGTGGATGGAAGATGCTTCTACAGTACACTGCCTCCTTTCCAATGAGATAGTAAGTCCTGAATGCTTTCTCATAAAAGATCACAAAACTTTTTTGAAAAAGAGTAAGGCAATTATACCCGGTATCCTGGCCAACATTTATCCCTCAGTCAACATTACAGAAACAGTCATACCTCATTGCTGTTTTTGGAAACTTATTTTATGCAAATTGTCTGCCATGTTTCCTATATCACAGTGATGACATTTCGAAAGCATTTCATTGGCTATAAAGCACTTTGAGATATTTGTTAGTCATGGAACATATCATATAAATGCGTGTCTTCCTTTTTATACTGTTTTATTCCCTTCTTCTTCACTTGCTAATCTAGCTTTTGATTAAATGAATCACAGTGTTATCTATCTCAGCCACTCCCTGCGATGGCGAGTTCCGCATTCTCACTGCTATCTAGATAAAGAAATTTCTTCTAAATTGCTTACTTAATTCATGGTGACTATCTTATTTTGCTGGCCCAAGACACCCTCTTCCCCACAAGTGGAAAACTCTCTGTGTCTGCTCTATCAAGACCATTTATAATTTTAAATATTTCAATTGTGTGACCCCCGAGCCTTCTCTTTTTAAGATTAAAGAGTCTGTCCTGAAAGGTATAGCCTTACAATTTTGGTATCATCCTTGTGAATCTATGTTTCTTAGCATCTCTATTCTATCATCTTTTATTGTCTCCAGTCTATATGTTTTTTTTTATAACATGATGACTGTAATATGGTAACTGTACACAGCACAGCAATTTGACCTAAATCTATTTCACCAGAGAACAAAGCCAGCTTTTCTGGTCTCATTTCACTTAATAACAAAATTAAAATGGAAAAGTATCCAAGTGAAATGTATTTATTTATTCATTCTTGATATGTGGGCATCATTGGAAAGGCCAGCATTTATTGCCCATTCCTAATTGTCCTTGAGAAACCATTGGGCAAACCACAATAGTTGAAGAAAGTAGAATTGCTAGCTATCATTTAATATATCATTTGGCATTTTGAAGTGACTTGATGATGCATTGCTACAATACTTATGTAATTGCTTCTAGTGTTTATAAATGAATGAAGTGAGATTTTGGCACGTAATTTTAATGAAGACATTATCTCTTTGAAGAATGTCAGCCTTAAATTATATAGAACACCAGTTATCTTGCATACAGCACCAGTGTGAGCCATTGCTGGGAGCTATCTGCTGCTGCCGATTTAAATTATCTCAATTATTATGTGTAATTAAATTACTTTCGTTCAGTTTATGAATAGAACAGGGAGATAATTTCGTCTTCCTACCATTCTGTAATCTCTGGAGCACTCCATTGTATTTCGGTAAGACCTTCGTGTAAAATTAGATTGCATTCTGTGATGTAGCTCTTTATGGGACATTATATTGCAAAAATTATGTGAGTTAATATAGCAAAAAGTGTTACATTAACATAACACAGGTGTTAGATTCTAAGTAGTACAGTACAAAAATAAAAAATGCTTTATGATAGCTTAAATAATAAAGTTATTCATTGGAGCCAAGTTTAATATAAAAGTCAAGTTAGGCTGGATTGTAGTTTATAATTAGCCTGAGAGGATTCAGTACTACCAGGTTTTTCTAGTACTTTTATAGTGGCCTTTTGTCCAATTATTGGCAAATAACACTGCAATATCTGTGAGAGATCATAGCAGTGAGAAGTGCCAATCAAATGATTTTGCTATTTCCCTTGTGCATCTGCTGATGGCCAATTACTAAGCAACTTAGATAATGAAGTGGAAGCATACTGCCCTCCATTCACTAGTTTGAATGAAGGTACTCAGCTGTGGCCAGTGGCCGAAATGATAAAACAATACAACAAAAGACAGACGCTAGAGTAGACCGCAAAGTTTCAAAAACATTTCCACTTGTATTTTTGATAACCGCTTCTTCATTTTTGACAAACCAGCAATATTATGGAGAATATATCATCTTTCTTCTGCATAACGATGAAAGAAACTGCTGAGTTTGTCTTTTTATTACATCAATTCCAGGCATTTGCCCCAAAGTATGTTACACAGAGTAATGTACAAAGATGAACTGTTATTGCTTCTTGTTATAAAAAATGTGTTTTTAAACTGAAGTGAACTTTGAATGTTTAAAGAACAGAAGTTCAACTTACTGTATGCACTTCAAATAATTAGTCTTTTTAAAGATAAGATTTCAACAGAATGTCCAAGGTATATTTTATGCCTACATTATTCTTTCTAATTATTGGGAAAGGAGACTGATGGGTGCAAACACAAGAGTAAGGATTTATCTGACATTGGCAAACTAGGTAAAGGTTGCTGGTGTGGGGAATGGAATTGTCACACTGGTGTACTAGAAGGTACTTTTTTGCTTATGGGGTTTCAATACATTAAATGGAGCTTTCATCGCTACAGGCAAGTAAGAAAACAGGCAATAAAGATGTTATACAGAGTTACTAGATAGAATCATTGCATAAGTTACCATGAATCAGAGAAAAAAAGAAATGAAAATGGAATAGATTATCTATAAATGTAGCAGTCTGATTTTCAGATGCAGGTTTTAATATTGATTCCTTAATGGACTAAAGAACACTTGAAATTTATAGCACCTTATGATCTTGGAAACGCTTCAATTCTCTTCAGATAAGATGATTACTTTCAAGTGTAATGGTCATGTAAGCAAACATAACAACTTGTGGTCAAAAGTTGATGTGTTAGCCTGATTGCTAGTTTCTAAAGAGTGATTCAGTAAATCTTAGGCTATTATTTATTACAATGCCTGAATATCCTGACAACATTTGCTAAAATGTTGCTTCAAACAAAATGTCCTCATTAATTTAGCAATTAGTCAATGTTCTTAGCAGCTGCCATTGATGTCGGCAACTGTTAATTGTTTTCCATCTTTCAACAACTTTGCCAACTTCTTTCAACAAAATATCCCTTAGTACAGGGTAGGTGATGGCATAGTGGTGTTATTGCTGGACTGTTAATCCAGAGACCCAGATAATGTTCTGCGGACCTGGGTTCAAATCCCACTATGGCAGATGGTGGAATTTGAATTCAATACATACCTGGAATTAACAATCTAATGATGATCATGAATTGTCAGGGGAAAAACCCAGCTGGTTCACTAATGTCCTTTAGGGAAGGAAACTGCCATTGTTAACTGGTCTGGCCGACATGTGACTGCAGACCCATAGCAATGTGGTTAACATGTAACTGCCCTCTGGGCAATAAATACTGCCTCGCCAGTGATACCCTCATCCCATGAATTAATTTTAAAAAACCATCAAGTTATTCAGTAAATTCATTTTTAAAATGCCAATATTGACACTTTAACCAATTGATTGACAGCAAATCATTTGCTGCAACGTTCCATTAACCTACAGATATTATGAATATGAGTTTAATAATAATAGACCAATAATAAACTGCCTTGCATTTCCACTATTTATATTTCTATTTCAAAGTTCCAACATCAGCATCATTTTATGGCACTGGTTAGAAGTGACTGTGGCCCAAACAAGAGATTCATATTTGTTACAGTCCTAGTGATGTTATAACTGGACTAGTCAGATCCCAGACTGAAATTTGGTTTGATAGATTATGTTTTTTTAATTTAACATGGTGGTCTGTTGCTGAAGCATAAACATACAATGCAGCAGATTTGGTTTTTTCCCTAAAACAGAAACTAAACAGTTACTAAACAAAAGAAGACGAAAAAGAACAAATAAAGGTATAAACTCAGAGCACAATTTCAAAGATTTCAAAATGCACCACAAAGTTCGAAATACAAAATCTCATCTATTCCCAACACCATCACTTTAGAATGCTCAGGTACTGAAGGGAGAGAGTTCCCTCTCTGTCACATTCTGTAGGTTTAACGTAACTATACAGCGTAGGAACATGTCCTTTGGCCCTCCAAGCCTGTGCCAACACATTTTTTTGCCCTTTCATACTAAGACTATATTCACTTACAGGATCCATATTGCTCTATTCCCTTCCTATTCATGTATTCGTCCAGGCATTTCTTGAATGCTGTTCTCGGTGATTGTAGCTGGCTTCATATTCTTGCTACCCTGTTTTGAATGTGAACCCCTCCCCTCGAATCATAGAATCCCTACAGTGCGGAAAGAGGCCATTCAGCCCATTAAGTCCGCACTGACTCAATGAAGAGCATCTCACCCAGACCCAGCACTCCCCTACCCTGTCCCTGTAACCCTGCATTACCCATGGCTAATCCACCTAGCCTGCACATCTCTAGACACTACAGGGCAATTTAGCATTGCCAATCTACCTAACCTGCACATCTTTGAACTGTGGGAGGAAAGTAGCCTAATAGTGGCTTAGTAGCATTATCACTAGACTATTAATCTGAAAACTCAGCTAATATACTGGGGACCTGGCTTTGAATCCTTCTATTGGTGGATGGTGGACTTTGAATCCAATAAATGCAATAAATCTAATGATGACCATGAAACAATGTCAGGTCTCAGTCACGAACATCCTCGGATGGATCAGTCACTACAAAGTCTCAACTAAGCACATGGACTGCAGCAGTTCAAGAAGGCAGCTGATCACCACTTTCTCAAGGGCAGTTGGGCTAGCCAATAAATGCTGGCCTAGAGACACCCAGTTAGACAAGTGAATAAGAAAAAGGTAAATTATCTCATTTTCTGAAGAAGGGTCCCGACTCAAAATGTCAGCTTTCCTGCTCCTCATGCTGGCTGGCCTGCTGTGTTCCTCCAGCTCCACACTGTTTTATCTCAGACTCCAGCATCAACAGCTCTTACTATCTCTAAATTATCTCCTAACTGTTCTGACTTAATTCCTTTCTCAGGAGAAAATGTTCTTAGTCAGTTTAGAATGGCCTCTTAAACTTTACTATCTATGCATTTCAATTGTTAGTTTTACCACAAGCAAGGGAATGCCCTTCTTGCCAATTGTAAAACTCTCACAATACAGACAAATTTCCATTATTACTCTGAGATTTTCCCCAGTCAGCTGCTCTCTAATGCATTCTGGTTTAAAACCTGGCTCCAGGTTATTTATTAAATCCCCTCAAACATATAGACCAAAATCTGCATACGTTTAGTTCAAAATCTGAACACAATGTTAATACGTATAAATCACACACCTACAAGGCACATTATATTCTTAAATAATTTTTAACATTGGATGACTTCTTCAATTTCCACCCAGCTCTGAGAATCATTTTGCAACATATAGATTTGTTTTGTCTTTTATGATAAAATGCATTGTTTGTGATCACATCAAGGGAGTGCCAAATGACATGAACAATTAATAATAAGTTGTGCAGACAAACATTCCTTATTTGATGCTGGTTCTGTTCTCCACCCTCCCTGTAATTTTGCAGACTGTACAACTCAGTGCCACTTCTTACATTCATCCTCTCTAAAATCTTGTGAATTTGTGATGCTACTGGTGCTGCTATGTTCTTTAGTTTATAGACACTGAGTCTTTCTTTGATGAGATATCTATCTTGGGTTAGTGTCAGGGCACTTTATGTTTCAGCTTCAGTGCCCAGCCCAGAAGCTGGCCACATCAATTCTGCAGTAACGGATGGCACATAAAACCATGCTCCTGCTTAAGCGAATGTCAAAGATCTCTTGGTACTAAAAGTCTCCAAGGATCATGCCAACATTTATTTCACTGCTGTTTCTTGGACCTTTCTGGATGCAAACTGACTACTTCTGTTATGTACTTGCATCCACTAGCAAAGATTCTGTCTGCTCACGTTTACATTGCTGTTTGTACAATCTTGTTATGTGCAAATTGTCCTACATGGTGACTAGCTAGACTTCAAAAAGTATTTCATTGATTGCAGAGCATTTCGAGATGTCTCAGGGTGTGAAATGTATAAATGCAACCTTTTATATACTTACTTAGCAATAAGTGTTGGTCTTTGAAAGTAATTCATTTGCCGTAATGCACTTTAGAACGTTTCACCATAGGTGGGAGAGTTGATTAGCATTTGTCATCTTTCTCCCTTATCTGTGATCTCCTTCAAACCATTCCCTCTAAAATAACAGTGCTCCTTCAATTCTGGCCTCATTTGCATTCCTAATCATAATTACTCCACTACTAGTGGCTTCAGTTGTCAGTGCCCCAAGCTCTAGAATGTCCTCCTTACACCCCTCTTCCTCATTTTGGAGGGAGGGGAGACTGCAACACCATAAAGATCAGGGGAGAGAGTGGGACCAGCAGCTTCTGAAACAATGTGAGAGTGTGCGAGAACAGCAGATTCGGAGAGAAAAGAATGAACATGCAGGAGAAGGGCAGCAGTGGCTCCTAATATGGATGAAGGCACAGACTGCAGTGAGGATGAATAAATAGGAGCATTCAGTGGTATTATCACTGGACTTTTAATCCAGAGACCTGGTAATGTTCCAGGGACCCGGGTTTGAATACTGCCATGGCAGATGGTGGAATTTGAATTCAATAAATGTCAGGAATCAGGAATCTAATGATGACCATGAAACATTGACAATTGTCAGAAAAACCCATCTGGTTCATTAATGCCCTTCAGGGAGGGAAACTGCCAACTTTACCTGGTCTGGACTACATGTGATCCAAATCCACAGCAATGTGGTTGACTCTTAACTGCCCTCTGGGCAATTAGGGATGGGCAATAAATGCTGGCCGACCCAGCGACATCCTTACCCTGAGAGTGAATAAAAAGCAAAATGACCACAACACCATGGTCCAGAGAGGGATCTTCTAATGGTCTCCATTACAAGGAACAAAGTATTTAATCAACCAATGAGGCTAATGGCAGGATCTGGTGATCTACATCCAAGGATCTTGAAGAAAGTGACTGCAGAGATAATAGAGGCATTGGTCAAGATAGTCCAGAAGTCACTGGACTTCAGAACAGTTTCAGCAGATTTGAAAACAACTAATGAGATGCCCCTGTTCAAGAAGTGAGGCAGATAGAAAACAAGAAACTGTGGACCTGTTGGTATAACATCTGTTGTTTTGGAAATGATAGAGTCCATTATTAAGGAAGAAATTGCAGTACATCAAGAAAATCAAATAGAGTCAACATAATTTTGTGAAAGGGGAAATCATGTTTGATGAGTTTGCTTGAGTTCTTTGGAATATAACAAGCAAAGTTGATAAAAGGGATAAAAAGTAAATGTAGTTTATTTGATTTCCAAAAGACATTCAATAAGGTGCCACATACAAGAGATAGAAAAATATGAAAGAGATATGAAATATAAATATAATAATATAAAAGACATAGAAAAACATATAAAAGCTCATGATAGGAGTTCATGATATTGATGATAATGTGTTAACATGGATTCCTAACTGGTTAACATACAGGAGACACTAAGTTAGGATTAATTTTTTTTTATTCAGCTAAGCAGACACAACTAAAGAAGTGCTAACATTATCAGTCCTGAGGCAAAATCATTTCCCATCCACTTGATGGAGGAGGCAGAGTGTGATTTATCCAAATTTGCCGATGATATAAAAATAGGTGGGAAATCATGTTATGATGAGGATGTAAAGAGACCGCAAGGGGATACAGATAAAAGTTCCAAGATGGTGGGGGAGTGGCAGGGTTGCGTGTGGGCTCTTGCCTGGGATTCATCCATTCCCATCTGATTTCTTTCTTTTTTTCTCTTTTTACTTCTGCCATTTTTCTTTCATTTCTCTTTTCTTTGGCAAGTTAGTTGGCAGCATCGGCATGGCAGTGGAAATGGGCCATGGGGGTAGGCAGTGGCAGGGACAGCAAAGATGCTCTCCCAGCATTTAGGGCTTGCAGCAGTGAAGGAAAAGCTCCTCCAGTGATCACAGGGGGCAGCAGGCAGTAGCGGATTCTTCAAGATGGCAATGCCAACAAGGTGACTTCTTGGAGGAGGGCGGCTGGAGCGGGATTTTTGGCACGGCGGCAGCCTGTTCTGGCAGCACAGTCAGACACTCCTGTTTGCAGTAAGCCCAGAGTGAAGACTCCTGGCCTGGCAGCGCAGCCAGACACTCCTGGTTCCACAATGCCCAAAACAGAGACACCTGGCCTGATAGCAGAACTGGGGACTCTTGATTTCAGTGTGAGTGTGGGTTCAGCAAGGGACTTGGTGGTGATAGCAAGGTGGGCCCAGCAGCGAAGAGATGGCCCTAAAGAGTGGTGTCACTGGTGAGCCACCATCAGGACTCATGGTAGAGGGAGTAGGACAAAGATAAACTCTCTTTCAGTTGTACCTTTTTACTCTTTTTATTCTTAAACTATTCAAAATGGCACCAGGTTGTGGCAACAGTTGAAGCTTCTCACTGTATTTTACTGTATTATTCACTGTAAAATACAAGTGACAGTAAATCATTCAATTCAATTGCTTAAGTGAGTGGGCAAAATGTTGGCAGTGTGCAGCTGTGAATTTTGGTAGGAAGAATAAAAAGACAGACTACTGTTTAAATGGAGACAGACTCCAAAGAAGAGTAGAACAGGGATATGTAGGTGTTCTTGTGCAAGAAATATAAATGTTAGTATGCCTGAGCAACAAGTAATTAAGAAGGCAAATGGAATTTTGACCTTTAGTGATAGAGGGTTGGAGTTTAAAAATAGTGAAATCTTGTTACGACTGTACAGTACAGGGTGTTGGTCAGGCTGCACCAGGAATGCGATGTACAGTTTTGATCCTTTTATATAAGAAAGGATGTACTGATATTGGAGGCAGTTCAATAGAGGTCACTGAGCTGATTTCTGGGATGAAGGGGATGTCTTGTTAGGAATGGCTAAGCAGGTTAGACCTCCCCTTCATTAGAGTTTAGAAGAATGAGGGGTGATCTTATTGAAATATACAAGATTCTGTGGGGGCTTGACAGGGTAAATGTTGAGAAAATGTTTCCACTAGTTGAATGTTGAAAGAGAGGACATAGATACAGAATAAGGGGACAGTCATTTAAAACTGAGGTGTCAAAGAATTTCTTCTTCCAGAGGGTACTGAAGGTTTGGAATTATGTATCACAGAGAGTTGTGGAAGCTGGTTTGCTGAAAGTATTTTAAGAGCAGACAGATTTTTGAAATACTGGGGAGTTGAGTCCCGGGCAGATCAGTCATGATCTTGTTGAATGCTAGGGAGTTATGAGGGGCTGAATGGCCTACTACTACTCCTATTTCTTCTGTTCCTGTGTTCATTTCTCCTTTAAGACACTTTGTAATACCTACCTCTTTAACCAGCTTTTGGTAATCTGACCCAACATATTCTTATGGGGCTCAGGGTGATATTTTGGTTTGGAGTGATCCTGCAAATTGTTTGTTGTGTTTCATTGCATTAACGATGCTATATAAATATAAGTTGCATCTTTAGAATCATAGAGATGTACAGAACAGAAACAGACCCTTCAGTCCAATTCGTCCATGCCAACCAGATATCCTAAATTAACCAGCATTTGGTCCATATTCCCCTAAACTCTTCCTATTCATATACCCATCCAGATGCTTTTTAAATGTTATGACTGTACCAGCCTCCACCACTTCCTCTGGCAGCTCATTCTACTCACACACTACCCTCTGTGTGAAAGAGTTGTCCCTTAGGTCCCTTTTAAATCTTTCCCCTCTCACCTTAAACTTGTACCCTCTAGTCTTGGATTCCCCTGCCCTGGGAAAAAGACTTTAGTAATTCACCTTATGCATGCCCCCATGATTTTATAAAGTTCTATAAGGTCACCCTCAGCCTCCAATGTTCCTGAGAAAACAGCTCCAGCCTCTTCAGCTTCTCCTTATAGATAAAATGCTCGAACGACAACAACATCCTTGTAAATGTTTTCTGAACCCTTCCAAGTTTAACAAATCTTTCCTATAGCAGGGAGACCAGAATTAAATGTTGTATTCCAAAAGTGACCTAACCAGTTTCCTGTACACCCGCAACATGACATTCCTACTCCTATATACTGACCAATAAAGGCAAATGTATCAAATGCCTTCCTCACCACCCTGTCTACCTATGACTCCACGTTCAAGGAACTGTGAACCTGCACTCCAAGGTCTCTTTGTTCAACAATACTTCTCAGGACCCTACCATTAAGTGTATAAGTCCTGCCCTCATTTGCCCTACCAAAATTCAACACCTCATATTTATCCAAATTAAACTCCATCTGCCACACTTCAGCCCATTGGCCCAACTAATCAAGGTGCCATTGTACTCATAGATGATATTCTTTACTGTCCACTACACCACTTATTTTCGTGTCATCAGCAAACTTATTAACCATTCCTCCTATATTCTAATCCATATAATTTATATAAATGACAAAAAGCACTGGATCCAGCACCAATCCTTGCAACACACTGCTGGTCACAGGCCTCCAGTCCAAAAAAAGCCTTCCACCATCACCCACTGTCTCCTACCTTCAAGCCAACTTTGTATCTAAATGGCTAGCTCTCCCTGGATATCATGTGATCTAACCTTGCTAACCAGACTACCATGTGGAATCTTGTTGAGCTTTCTGAAGAGGGATTTCCTTATTCTTGGCCAATTAGGAACAAGTCTTTAAAGTTCATTAAAATGAGTCAAAAGCAAAAGAAATGATTTGATGTGCAGATTGGATGTACTGCTAGAGCAGATAATATCTCAAATGTATAACATTCTGATAGTAGTATTGTGGAAACAGCTCAAAATCATGGCAACATTCAGACCATCTAACAGCAGACTCGATATATATGTAACTTAATGAAGAGAACCAATGAAATGTTGCAAAATACAGTAAAAGGAAATTGCCACTCTGCAAAATTGTAGGGCACAAGTAACGTGACAAATTTCCATGAAAGGCCACTTCCCATGAAAGGAATCAGCTGAATTCGTACTTCAAATGTCATACATCAATCTCCATTAGAACCCCCGACCTTCATGAAAGAACTACACAATGCAAAATCAGTTTTATCACAAGAGCACTATCTTTAAATAGATTTCTAGGAATGTCGGTTTGAAGGATAAAAAATATATTCTCAGCTTCCTACAGTCAGACTCTGAAAATTAGACTACTGCTTGGGATAGACTGGAAGGTCAACAGAACTGATCAATTTAAGTTTTGGAAAATTGAAGAATCCTTTAGAAGTAAACCATACGTGAAGAGAGTCGCTATTATTTAGTGTGATAACAACACTTTGGTAACACTTTTATTTAATTCCTTCAGGGATGTGAGTGTCAATGGTTGGGCCAACATCCATTGTCCATCTGTAGTTAACCTGAAAAAGGTGGTGGTGAGCTGCCTACTTGAACCACTGCAATCTATTTGGTGTAAGTGGACCCACAGTGCTGCTGGGGAGGGAGTTCCAGGATTTTGACTGAGCAATACTGAAGGAACAGCAGTATATTTACAAGTCAGGATAGTGAGTGGCTTGGAGAGGAACATGGTGATGTTGCCATTCCTGCCCGAATCCATCTAGAGTGTAGTGATTGCGGATTCAGAAGATGCTGACTATAGAACCAATCAAGCAGGCTGCTTTGTCCTGGAGGGTGGCAAGCCTTTTGAGTATTGTTTAAGCTGCACTCATCCTGACAAGTGGACAGTATTCCATCACTTTATAGACCTTATAGATTGTGAACAGGCTTTAGGGAGTCATTACTCTCCTCAGAATTCCCAACCTTTGACCTGTCCTTGATGGTTCATCAGTTCAGTTTCTGGTTATTGGTAAACCCAAGATATTGTTGGTGGGGAAATTCAATAATGGCAATGCCATTGAGAGTCAAGGGAAACGTTTAGATTCTCTCTTGCTGGCGATGGTCCTTGCCTAGCACTTGTGTGGTATGAATATTATTTGCTATTTAACAACACAAGCCTGAATGTTAAATGTTAAATAGGGTTGAGGAACAGCAATACAGGAGTTTAAAGAAACCAATCATTAAAAGTAGCAATGCAGATTAAGTGGTATTAAAGAAAGATGAAGAACCAAGATAGAACTGAAAAGCAGATAAATCATGGTAGATTAAATAGAACTTTGGTTGTTAAAAATAATTTTGGTCTTCATATTACAAATAGCGAAGTGAAAGTGTAACTCAGATTTATCAGAATGATGATGAGACTGTGGAAGGTTCAAATGCAAATCATTCTTTCTTTCATATCCTCATTCAGGGTGCACGGGCTGCAGAATTGTTTGCAAAGAACTATTCCTTCTTTTGAGGACTGGCCAGAGCACCCCCAAAGTTAAACATTTTGTAACTATTTTTCCTGCAGTGCATGTTTAAGGAAGGGCTAGCGGCTTTTGGAAACCACATCTATCCCCTGAAGTTTATGTATTTCCAGTGAATTGAGCTCTGAGCAGCTTGACGGATCAGTATTTGTTAACAAACCAACATATTTACATATAAGCGATTACAGTATAGATGCTCAAACCATCCAAAATGTACCATCAGTCCCATGTTCTTGTCATCTGAAAGATAACTGCAAGTTATTTATTATAGAACTTACAGCACAGAGTGGGGCTATTTGGCCCATTGTGTGTGTCAAACTCTTTGAAAGAGAGTTCCAATTAACCCTATTGCCCTGCTCTCTTCCCCAGCTCCTATTTCTTGTGTCTTTCCTATATTCTTATGAAAACTCTTCCAATGGTTTATCAAAATAAGAATGTGCCTTTAACTCTTCATGAATAGCTTCAACATCACCCTGTAAAATAAGCAGTTGGAATTTTCTTTTAACTGCAGCTGAAGAGCTAGATATATTTGGATAAAGAGAGTGGTAAGATAAAATATGACGAATAAATTTAATTGAGGCTGGCTAACCTCCCCCAAGGCTTATTTACAATTAGCCAGCCCAAAACAGGATTAGTAGCTCACAGAAAGTAAGTGGACTTTGGGCATTGAGATATTTTTCAAAAGAAGGACCTAATGCGTGGGAAAGGTGAGGGAGTCGGAGGCAAATGAACCACAGACTTTTTATTGGAATTCAGATCCTAATCCTCCTGAATCTACAAGTACAGTCTTAAAGTAGCAAGTGAAAGAGCTACCTTCAAAAAAAAACCTTTCTCTACAAGATAATCAGATACCTCCAGGAAGGTTTCCTGCAGAAACTTTACTTTCAGTATGATTTACTAAACTGATGCTCACCATGCCAGTTTGATAATGAGTGATGTCCTGCTTTAGTTGTACCTCAATAACCAGTTAGTTACAGAGGGGCCCTATTTCTGCTAACCTGCAGCATTTAACAGTTGTTACAGCCCAGCTTCTGTACCAAGTCAGCAGTGAATATTTTCCAGACAGTTGACACAACTGCTGAAATTTTTTAAAACATTCATTCACCGGATGTGGGCATCACTGGCTAGGCCAGCATTTACTACCCAGAGAGCAATTAAAAGTCAACCATATTGATATAGGTCTGGAGAGACATGTAGGCTGTAGTAGGTAAGGACAGCAGTTTCCTTCCCTAACATACATTAGTGAACCAGATGGGTTTTTCCTGACAATCAACAATGGCTTCATGGTAACAAGCATGGGGCTGGATGAACACAGCAGGTCAAGCAGCATCACAGGAGCAGGAAAACTTGACGTTTCGGGCCTAAACCCTTCATCAGAAAT
>JAHRHZ010000086.1:11929584-11951758 GCA_024137785.1 Ginglymostoma cirratum | reverse complement strand
CCCTTCATCAGAAATCATTTCTGATGAAGGGTTTAGGCCCGAAACGTCAAGTTTTCCTGCTCCTGTGATGCTGCTTGACCTGCTGTGTTCATCCAGCCCCATGCTTGTTATCTCGGATTCTCCAGCATCTGCAGTACCTTTTATCTCTGATGGCTTCATGGTCACTGTTCAACCCTTTAGATCCAGATTTTTATTGAATTCAAGTTCTGCTATCTGACATGGCAAGATTCACATCCTGGACCTGGGAGCATTACCTGGGTAGCTGGATTGATAGTCTAGTGATAATACCACTAGGCCATCATTTCGTTGAATTAAAGTAGTAATGATAGTATTCAATTGTATTGTATCAAAGGAGCTATTTTCTAAAAGGTCAAGATTACTAAACTCTTTGCTTGAAGTGCTTTATAATTTCTTATTAATTGTTTAAGTAACAAATAAATGACAGAAGACTCTCACAGGGACAGTTAAATTCTGCCTTATATTAATCTTAAAAAAAATGGGATAGAACACAAGTGAAAGTCATGGGTACATTCTCTTATTGTTGCTTCTGAAAACTATGATTTTCCAATCTTTTTCATTGACAAGGAAGTTATTAAATGAAAGCAAAACACTGCAGATGCTGCAGATCTGAAATAAAAACAGAAAATCCTGGAGAAATTCAGCAGGTCTGGCAATATCTGTGGAGAGAGAAACAGACTTAACATTTCAAATCCAATGACCTTTCTTCAAAACTTTATTGACACTGCTATCAATATCCGAATCAATGTAATTGATACAGTTTTCAAATAATTGTATCTTGTGTTTATGGAATAGCATTTTCTTTGAGTTGATACAATTTTGTATCTGATTACTTCCAGAAAGCCATCGAAAACATGCACCTAGAGTGGGTATTAAATAATTGAAACCATCTCCTTGAAACTGGAATCTTCTTATACATTAATCATGTTAAATTTCGTTCAACAGCTTTGAGTTCCCACAATGGTGGTCTAGCCACAGTTTAGTGAGACTCTTAAGCCTGCTCTGCAATTCAATAAGATTTATTTTGCTGTAACGTTCTGCTTAAGTGGTATAAATGGGGTTGGAGATGGATAGCAGCATGCCATTGGGCAATTCAACCCAAAAGGAAATTCAGCCTTCACATCCTAGACATAAAGCACCTCATTATGCAACAGTTTCCATCAGAGATAGGCCAATAATTTTTTGATACGTGAAATGAGATTCTGGAAGCTGCTTTACTAAGTTTAAGGCTGAACTATGTTTTGGGACTGATCTACCCAGATCTCCAGATTGTTGTGCTGTACCTCACTAGGGCTATGCTGCCTGTATTACGAATAAGAGACATGGAAGTGCATATTGCACTCCCTGTGTGCCCGTTTTCAAGAACAATCAGATTTTCATACAGTGGTGCCCCCTTCTTTTGAATTAAGGAACTGTTTCTTTCCTGTGGGCTTTTAAAGTTAAATTAACTCAAAATTGATTGAGAGCACCACACAAAACAAGTCTCCCATCTATAAATTGTTGTACCGTTTCTTAATTTTATTTCTACATTTTGTGGCTGAACACCATTAAGTTGGTAGTTGAGATTTTTTTGTATATTGTCTGAGTAGATAATACTTTGCATCACAGATGTGCAACTATATGCATATTGCATACAAACTTGGTGTTGTTTTAAATATTGATTTAGAGTATGCAAAAGGAAATCATTTTAGTTTTTTTCATAAAAAATAGCAAGAACATAGGGATTAGGAAGAGATGTTGGCTATTTCATCCCTTAACTCTGTTCTGTCGTTAAATTAAATCATGGTTCATCTGTGTTTTAAATCGAACTACTCACAATAGTTTCATATCTTTTTAAACCAATAACAATCTCAGCTTGATATTTTGAAATGTATTACTTGAACTCAAGTTTAATTAATATTTCCAGAAAAATTTAGATTAGTCTTTATCAAAATTATTGCTTGCTGAACTGAAAAAAAATTGAAAATGCATCTTTTGGTTTCACAATTTTTCAACTATTTTGAAAGTTTATCTTGCAGAAATTATTCCAACGTATTTTCACTTTTCATATCTCTCAAAGTATATTAGAAACTAATAAAGTAGAAGCTTTCATTTAAATTTCCAACATTTGTTGCAAAGATTATAGGCTGTGATCAATATGTTTTAAATCAAATAAATTATTTTAATTTAACTTTGAGTCAACCAAATAACTGTAGTTTATAAAGTGCACACTATATTTAGAATGCAGCAATTGCCCAGCAACTTAGCTTTTTTGTCATAATTTTCATGCAGGGATGAAAATGATAATAATCAGGTTGGATGAAGATTAAAGACTAAATTTTGTTAGGTCCGGCCTGTTGGTGAGTCTTTTGTGTTCTGCATATACAACCCACAGTGAAGTTCAACTTTGCCTATTTTGCAAAGCACGGCTTGGGACTTTTTTTGTCAAGAAAACTTGCATTTATATGGAACGTTTCATGACCACTGGATGCTTCAAAGACTTTACAACAAATACGTTTTCAAGTAATGTAACTTCAATGCAGGAAATTTGTAAGCCAATTTTCACACAGCAACCTCATACAAAGTAAAAACATGGAAACTCAGAGCCGGAGTAAACCATTCAGCCCTTCAAGTCTTCTCTGCCATTTGATATGATCATGGCTGATCATAGACCTCCCCAAGTTACTGCAAGCAAACTCTGTCACATCAGCCTTCATGCAGTTTACAGGCATAAAGGCAAATCACCAATGCCATACTCACCTGTGCCACTCCATTTAAAATGATTCTCACGAAAATGAGGTAGTAACACAAGTAGTTGAGAATTAATATCAAATGCAGTAACAGAGCACTTAGTGCAGCCCTGCAACTGCACTGGTCCCATTATAATGACATATAATTCCTTCTCACCACTGTTTGCAATTAATGAGGGAACTGCTTCAGTTACATTTTTCAAAAAAAGTGAGCCAAATCTGTTTAATAAATTTCTGGAGTGGAGAATGGTTCCCATTTGAATATTTACTGGGGCCTGAACTGGACAAAATTGAAATGGCAACATGAAAATGTTCCACCCAACCATTTTGCATTGTCTTCCACATGACCCAAGGTCCTAATCCCATTTGCCTCCTCTTTAACCCTAATCCTTTATTATATTTTCTTTCAAATACCTCAAGAAAACAATGTTTAAATCAATTTTTAGCAGCATGGTGTGAGCTGCTTTGACAAATAGTGAGGCTACATTAGTACAGGAGAGTTTCAGCAAGATTGAGATAAATATTTAACAAGCAGAATCATGAATATTTCATTAACTGTTTGTTATACAACTAGAACAGAGATTATGAGACTTTTAAAACCAGCTCATTTCAAACATCAGACTAGTGAGTCAAATCTAGTCCCTGCTCTTTATTTATTGGACTGCCAAGCATTTTCAGCAGCTCCATCTTAAAAAAAATGGGTCTGACAGATCATCTTTCATGCAATGTATTTTATGAAGCCCTGAATACTAAGGAACATTTGTTTGTCGAGATTGAATGTGTTTGTATATTGCATTAGATGATTATATTTTAAAAATGCTGAACTCATGAGAGATCATACATTTTAGGCCTTGCATTCTTTTATTAATTTATGTCACTGACAGAGTAAACACCTGTTGTCCATTTCTAATTGGCCTTGAGATGGTAATGTGAAAAAATTAAAAAATAAGAAAGTTGTGGTGATCTGTCTTCTGGCACCAGGGCAGTCCGTGTGCTGAAGGTACTTCTATAGTACAAATAGGCAGGATGTTGCAGGATTTTGACCTAGCAATGATGAAGGAACAGTGATCTGTTTCTGAGTCAGGATGTTTGATTAGTATATCAGGGAAAGATTTGAGGAAATTGCCCTGATTGGATTTGTTCTGCTTTTTGCAAACAGAACACACCTGGGCAATTTCCCACTTGAGTGTGAGAGTTGTAACTGTACTGGAACAGCTTGGCTAGGGACAAAGCTAGGAGCACAAACTTTAAGCATTATAGCTGCAATACTGTCGGTGATTTTCAGCCATGGCACCGGATCCAAAATCCACACCTCTGTATCATTAGTCCAGTAACATTACCACTAGACTACCATACGGCTAATTATCTCTAATAACACAGGAGACTGCTGGTTAGATGGGCTTATGCACTGTAGTGCTTTCTCCCTTATGTAATTATTTACAAATGCAGACTGAATATATAATAGTATTTTCATTCAATTTGTGAAAAACCATTATGTTTGTGGATGGATGTAGAATGCATTTATTATCGATGTGTACTTGTACACTACAAGAATAGGTCCATGCATTGGCTAGGAGTTACAGCTCCAGAAAATCACATACATATTTTTACCCCCTGTTCATTTTTATTTTGATTCTGTTCATAGGATTACACCCTGTAATTTAGCTCCAGGTACAAGATATAATCTAATGAAGAGGTACAGATGTTCTGTTTTGGAAAAAATGGATAACCAAAAGTGACTTATAGATGGAAATCTCATGAAGTGTATCATGGGTTGAAGTGGGGAATGATGGATACCTGAGGGTAAGTTAAAGTCTATAATCTAATAATGAAGTTCAGAAAGTCTATGTGAGGAGCAGTTGATGCTTTGGACAATTTAGAGGTGATAAATTAGTAAGGTTCTTTCAGCTCAGTGTTTTATATCTGAGAGTGTTTGTCATTTATTCAAATATTTCCCATTTACCTATAAAATGGTGGAAAACTTGCATTCAGATGACACAGTAGTTTCAGCTGATGGCAGTGAGCCATATTGGAAGATTTTTATTAAAAAGAAAAAAGATTTTTTTTCATTGTACTAGAATCAGTTACTTGGAAGAAATTGATGCTGTTATTTTGAGAATGGCAGAAAACGTAAGAAGGTCCTGATGTTTGGTGAGTCCTGCCTTATTCTGTGTCATTATCCAATAGCAGCACAGATGGTCAACATCAGAGTTAACGATGTAGTACTGAACAGTTGTCAGTGCATGACAGTAATTCATTCTCAGGATGCAAATGGATTATTGCCTTCTCTGCTAATCCAGGCTGTCACTTTTGTTGAGCGAGATGTGCATGCTAATATAGGCTATCTATAATGACTGCTCTGTTTTCTATAAGCTCCCATTCTTTTTAACTGTTTTCAAAACCACCTGAGACACTTGTGAGCAGACTAATTGATGACAGCATCATTCTCCTCCTGGAAATTGAGTGACACCAGGGATGAAGCTCCTGGAGTCTTCAACTAATCACAAATTTGTGACAAGCAACATGTGAAACCGTGGAACTATAGCAAAGTTACAGCACAAAAAGAGTCAATTGTGCATGCGCCAGCTGTTAGTTTTTTCAGCTGACTCATTCTAATCCCAGTTCCCAGCTCCTGGTCCATGGCCCTGCAAGTTCCAGCTTCAGGAGCAGATTCAGGTTCTTTTCAAATGAGTTGAGGGTTTCTGCCTCAACCACCAAATGGGGCAGAGAATTCCAGACACCTACCACCTTCTGGGAGAAAAGGGTTTCCTTGTGTCCACTCTAATCCTTCCACATTTAATCTTGTCCTGACAACTGATCTTTCTAGGAGGGGAAACAGATATTCCCTGTCCCCTTTTATCCAAGTCCCTCATTATGTTGTATATCTTGATTAAGTCACTCCTCAGCCTCATCTGTTATAAGGAAAATAACTCCATCCTACTCATTCTTTTCCCATTCCTGCAACTTTAAAGCTGTGGCAACATCCTCGTAAATCTTCGCAGAACTCTTTACAGCAGTTATGTCCCTCTTGTAATGTGCCAACCAGAACTGTACACAAAACCCCAATTATGGCCTATCCAGTAGTTTATATAGTCACAGCATTATAACACTGTTCTTGTATTCAGTACCTACATATTTCGTTTTATTCCCCTCCCACAAAGCTGGACATATGAAATATAGGAAATGACTTCATACTGTGACCAGGAGTGCGTCGTTTTTGTATCATCGTAGTGTTGAGTACAGAGGCATTCAAAGGTCCCAATATGAACACTCATTCTATGCTTCTCACCAACACGGTATTTAGTTCTGCACACAAGGCGGTTTGATGAGAACCCTGGAAACCCATTATAACGAGTGAAACTACCCACATCCAACTGACCTGAGTATCCCACTGGGTATCAACCCAGAATTCTGAGCCAAAGCTCTGGCCTCCACTTGCCAGAGCTATCTGGAGTCAGATTTGTACCTGGTACTTTCTGTCTTAGTCAGAATGCAAAAATGCTAAGGCATGCTGTAAGTATACATGATTTGTAATTGCAGACATGTGACAGAAGTAGAATTATAATTAAAATTAGGTTTACAGTCACATGTACACGAGTACAGAGGTACAGTGAAAAGTGTACAAAGTTGCCATTCTTGACACCGTCTTAGGCACAAAATCTTAGGTACAAAATAGAACAATAAAGAAATAAGTTAAAAGTTCAACTTTGCAGTTCTTCTTTGTATTAAGTAGAAAAATAAAGTAAGTTAAAAGTTCAACATTACAGTCCTTCTAAAGCCATGGGTCTTCAGTTGCTTGTCATCGACTACCATCCAGGCTCACCAACCGCTTCTCCGCCGACTGTCAAATTCCTACCGGCCCCAGACACGGCCATACTCCAGGCTCTGGACTCCAATGCTGTCATTGCCACTGCATCCATAACTGAGCTCGCTTCAGCAGGCAGGCAAAAAAAACTTAAAAACTAAAACAAAAAAAGGGTTGGAAAAAGAAGGGGAATAAGGAAAAGTGAACAGAAGGAATGAGCCCTGTGCTCAGGAACCAGGATGCTGCCTAGTCGGCTGCCACCATCTTGATTTTACATGTCACCAAGTACCAGAAATTTCTAAAATTATTGTATTCTAGAAAGACCTGCATTTATACAATGCCTCACTACATCTTGCTCTCAAATGACCAAAACACTTTTGGAAGGAACTATAATGTGGGGGAGAAAAGTACCAGCTATTTCGGACACAGGGACAGGCCTTAAAAATAACTAGCTTGACAATAAACATGCACTTGTCTGTTTTTGGTTGAGAGGAATGTTGGTTATGATACAAGAGAACTTTTTTTCAAATCACACATGAGGCTTTTAACACCCACCTAAGTCGGCAGGGGAAGTGTCCATGTAACAGCAAAGGCTGGCATTTCCATTAATGTAGTACTGCTGTAGGAGACTACAACGTTAGTCCAATTTTTGTGCTCAGGGCACCATTAGGTCAAACTAGCACTTTGGTTTCACATTGTACTGTATAGGCCTTTGAGGATCCAGCCTAACACTGCAAGGGACACAAAGGATATCTGCCATACCCCCAAATGTGTGGCATGCTGGCCAAGCAGAATGTGGTTTCACCTTGGAACCAGACATCCCAGCTCTGAGTAAATAGGCCTTGTGGGTGTCTCAGGAAGGAAGCTGGCTAAGGGAATAAACCCTAAGAGAAATTCTGGAGTGGAGTCCCAGAGATAATCATTTGCCATCCATCCAACAGCGTCCAGGCAACTCCTGAAGCTTCTATCCTTTGAAAGTACTGGCAACATTGCGGGTGCTCATGATATTTAGGCAACTCAGGACATACATACTACATGCCCAGATCTGCCCTTAGAGAGGACACTCCAGCTTTGTGGTTCACCTGTCATCTTCCAAGATGGATAAACGGCACTGACAGATATGTAGCCAATATTAATTTTTGTTTGGTTTTGTAGGGTGTACTGTAAGTGCTGTACTGTTTATCCAGTGATTGTTATTTCATACAAAAGTCTCACTTGGTGATAGTGGTTAGTTGATGCTGCAATCAGGAATTGTCCAACCTTGTACTGTAATATTTTACATTATTTAGTGTGAAAAAAATGGCCTAATTATCTGCCAATGTGATTGAACTACAAAGATCCACACAGTATGTTATTTCCTAACCCAATCTAATCTGTGAAGACTCAACAATTGTGATCTATAGTTTTTGTAATTTCTGTAGAGAAATTCTGTCTTAGCTATTGTAGTAATTGGAATGAGGGCCAGGTGGAGCTCATTGACTATGAGATCGCTGATTGGCCAATGTTAACAGCCCCAACCAAGGATTACATAGTCAATGAATTCACCTGGACCTCATTTCAAACAGTAGATCTATAAATTTCTCTTTGAAACTAGATGAATTCCTGAGAAGAATGTGAGGTGACCTCATTGAAATATGTAAGATCCTGAAAGAGGGTCTAGGCCCGAAACGGCAGCTTTCCTGCTCCTATGATGCTGCTTGGCCTGCTGTGTTCATCCAGCTCTACACCTTGTTATCTAAGATCCTGAAGGGTCCGGATAGGGTACATGCTGAAAGGATTTTTTGACTTGTTTGGGGATTCAAGAACTAAGGGTTGCAGTTTAAAAATAAGCCATGCACAGTTAGTCTGGTGGGGGAATGGGTGCTTGAAAGTGAGGGAGGCAAGGTGTTACAGGCAAAAGGGAGAGTGGTGAAGCATTTGCCTTGGTGGGACATTGGTGCAGGAGCACAGATGAGTGAATGTGTGGTAGCTATAGTGTCTTTATCAGATGATTACCTGTGTTTTGTGTGTTCATTGGTGAATTTTTATTATTTTGTTTTTGGGAGCTATAAAACACCATTCTCTTTTACCCTCCAAATTAGCTCTTCTACATTTTGGATCCGGTTAACTAACATTAATAGAAATGTGATAGTTATGTGCTAAAATGGAAGAAAAGATACTTGTTGTGACTGGCTGAGATGGGGTTAAAGTAAGGAGGGAGCCATGATCCTGCCTCACCTGACTGTAACACGAGGTAGAATTGAAACATGACTCAGTCTAATACAGTTGGAATAGGTTTCAGGTTAAAGCTGATATAACAAAGTCCAAACCCTATGTTCAATGTATGGTCATCACCCAACTGTAGCACTCAGTACTCCTGGATTTAGCCAAATTTTAGTTACACTGTTCCTGGTTTGACTCCAATAGTAAGCAATCACTACTGGTTATAAACCATTGATGGCTGTTGACTGTATTAGCTCAATGTAAACTGGAGATAATCCTTTTGTTCACATTCCTAGATCCTCTGACCTTGATTCAGTTCTCAGTTATTGGAGCTAAGTCTGGTTGTGTGCTTTCAAGGAACGTGAACAAGAGTGACTGGATGCGGCCAGTTTTAACTCATTAATTTTCTTGCATAACCCATCTCTTGTGTAGGATATTTCAGATACCAAGAGCTTGATTTCCCAATATTTTGAGTCAGCTTTTTTCTTTTGAGTTTTCCTTTGGCCTGCCTTAATGTTTCTGCAATATACAGTTTTGATTTATGTTTTTTGTACACAGTATGTTGTGTTTGGCATACTTCATGGTTCAAGTCAATTGATACACCATGAGGAGCATATGTGGTTTCTGGGAAAGGTCAAGCAGAGGACTTGTTGAGTGGGAAACCATGTGAGTATTTCCTCATTCAAAAGAGCAGGGGAGATGATTATTTTGCATGCAGGGTAGTGTAAGTTACCATGTTTGATGTATTTTTAGTAACAAAACTAATTTACCAGTTATGTAATGCCATAATCTTTATCCCATGATCAATATGATGATTAATCCAAACCATCCTATCATCTCTCTATTTTCAGTGTAAATGTCAATTAGAATAATTAGGACTTCTGCTGATGGTGTACAAGAGATGGTATTGGCTGTTGTATAAGGCAGTTGGCCTATAAGAATTTATACATAGCCTCAGTATAACTGAGATATAACTTACTATCACTGGGAGAGCTAGGGTATTGTCTTTTGTCACTGTCCTAGTCTGTTAGCCTTATCTCCAATGTTAACAGCCATGTAACTTAGGTTAGCCTGGTATCTTTTCATGTCAGTTTAGTATGGCTATTTAGTCTTACTCCACTGTAACTTGTCATCGTACTGCTATACAATTAGCCTTTCTTGATACTTAATGGGCCAGTTCTACCAAGCTTTTATATCTTTTGTATGTAAGATAATGTCGCTCATTTTACATTGTTGGCTGAAGTTAAAATTACCCTGACTGATTCAATGAAGCAGATCTTTGGGTTTTGTCAAAATTTAATGCAAAGTATCAAATTTCTATAACTGATCTAGCCAGAAATTCTACTTGGTTTAGCTCATTATCATAAATGTCTGCAATTTTGGTCATGTGAAAACAATGGATGGACTGGTCCAGGTAAAATTTAAAGGTATGTAGCCATTCAAAGAAAGATAGCTTTTGAGATCACCAGAAGTTGTTACATTCTTTAGAGGGATTCAAAATGATTTATACTGAGGGACCATAGGAACAGGATGTTGTGTGCTGTGGTTAGTTCACCAGAACTATCTAGGTGCTTTGTGTAGATTCGCTGTTGCCAATTCTTTTTATTGGTATGATTTAAATTACTGCTAGCAAGTGGTGAAGGATATTCATAAAAAATCTTCAGCAGAAGATAGTCTGAATCTTGATGAACAGTAAAAGTTTATCATATAGTACTTACTTGTTATTTCCATTACATCGGAGTTATGTAATAATCTCTTGTGAGGTTATTAAGCTCAACTTAATAAGTACATATTACTATTAGTAACAGGTACACATAAAAACACTGGTTAGCTCCTTTCATGGTCGGTCATCGAGTCATATAGCACACAAACAGACAAGGTCCAACCAGTCCATGCTGACCATAATCCCAAACTAAACTAGTCCCACCTGCCTGAGCTTGACCCATATCCCTCCAAACATTTATTCGTGTACATAGTGTTATAAAGCAGAGGATGAAACCCCATCTGAGAACCAAAACCGAAATACCCAAAGAGGAGCACCTCTCCCTATAATCTGCTAAAAGGAGTGTAACCTGTCTTTCAGTAACTTCTAGTGGTTAAATCAAATAAAGCCCTGACACTCACTTTACAATCAACAAGTAAGAATTTATTTATCTAATTCTAACAGTGAACAAGTTAACTATTAACAAACCAAACAAATCCCTTCTAGCTACTAATTAGTCCCAAATAATGCAAGATTATAACAGTATGCTGTTCCAATAAATACAAGTCCCATTTACATAACAAAACAATAGAATTTAGTCTCTAAAAGTTACAGCCAGGTTACATCTTCTGGAATTTTCTGCGTCTTCTCTGTCGATTTCTTCTGTCAGGAAGGGAGTGTCTAGGGGTGCCGTGGTACCATTGTGAACAGAAGATGCTTTCTCTAACAGCTGAGAGCTATTATCTCCAGCAAATAACAGTTCACTCTGCCGATTTTCCAACTGAACCCTTCTTTAAATCTCCGATGTACCAATTTCTTATGATCGGATTGATCCTAAGTTGTCAAACCTATCAGATTCAAATTTGATAGGTTTTTTTGTATCTAAGTGCCTGGTTCAAATGGATTGGCTAAATTCAAAAACCTTATGGCTTGGTAAAAATGCTGCTTAGCCTGCTAACAGTACAGCCTTTCGATACAAATGTTTCAATTTGGGTACCCTCTGTTCTTGTAAACTTTCAAGCTTCTCACAGATGCCTCTAAGCATAGAAAAAGCACAATCTTTTAAAGGGACCACACAAAGCTTTCCCCCCTCCCCCCCACCAACATTTGACAATACCAATATTTTACAAACACCAAATTCTAATGTCCTGCCTCCCAATCCACAAACATTCTACCCAACTTCGCAACAATACATAAATGCCTTTTAAACGTTGTAACTATACTCACATCTACCACTACCTTTGGAAGTTCATTCCATACATAAATCACTCTCTGTGTAAAAAAAAAAAATTACCCCTCATGTCTTTTTTAAATCTTTCTCCTCTCACCTTAAAAATGCCTATTCTTGAACTCTCCCACCCTAGGGAAAAGACACCTGCCATTCACTTTATCTATTCCCTCATGATTTTACAAACCTCTGTAAGGTCACCTCTCAACCTCCTGTGTTCCAGTGAAAAAAATCCCAGCCTCTCCTTGAGGTTATAACTCAAACCCTCCATTCCTGGTAAATCCCTTCCGAACTCTGTTCACCCTAATAATATCCTTCCTATAACAGAGCAACCAGAATTGGACACAGTATTCCAGAAGAGGCCTCACCAATGTTTTCTACAACCACAACATTTTGTCCCAAATCCTATACTCAAAGGTATGAACAATGAAATCAAGAATGCTAAACACCTTCTTAACCATGCGACCTATATGTTACGCAAACTTCAGAGATTTATGCACCTGGACCCTAGATCTCTCTGTTCTATAACACTCCCCACAGCCTACTTTTAATTGTATGAGTCCTGCCTTTCGTTTACAAAATGCAACCTTGTATTTATCCAAATTAAACTCCATCTGCTATTCTTCAGCCCATTAACTTAATTGATTAAGATCTCTTTGTAATCTTAGATAACCTTGTCCAATATACCACCAATTTGGCATCATCTGCAAAGTTACTAAGGATGCCTTCTATATTCTCGTCTAAATCATTTATAAAAATGGCAAATAAAAGTGGAGCCAACAGCGGTCCATGCAGAACACCGCTGGTCACAGGCCTCCAAAAAACAAAACTCCATCATCACTCTCTGTCCTTTATAGGTATTTTCTAATTCATCCTGTTCAGGGATGTTATTATGCACATCTGGAGTAGGTGGAATTTAAACTTGGGCCTGCTGGTTTGAGAGGTAGGGACAAAACTGCTGCAACACAAAAGCTTCAGTCTTCTATACCCTGATGGACAGAGGTTATTTTGCTGATGTTAGTTAAACCATTCAGTTACTAACTTCTTTATACAGCACAGGAAAAGGTCATTCAACCCTTTAAAGCTGTTCTGTCAACAGTAGTCAATCTGTAACCTAATTCCATACATCTGTCTTAGATCCAAATCCTTTACATTTGACTAGCAAAATCCATTAGTTTCAGATTTAACATCATTGTGTTAGCACCTATTGCATTCTACATGAGGGAGTTCACATTTCTACCTTCATTTGAAGGGATAATCTTTCTAAAATTGTGGAAAATATTTTCCTCCTTGTCTTTTTCCCTGCTTTATTACAGACCCAAATGGAGAACCAATAACCTACATCATTTAGAACACGCTCAGTGGTTATGATTCTGTGAAGCAATACAATCTTAACAGAACACTAAAAGAACTAGTGTTGAATTACCAAAGGAATTTACAGAGAACATCACTAGCAGGCTTTTTCTTTATACAGAAAATTGCCTCCAATTGGCCAGTGATTGCAGACTGACAGAGTGGATGTCATTTGACACAGCTCAATGATTGATTGAGAGAAATGTATCTAAGTATATACAGTACATAACAGGCAGCAGTGAAGATTTACCAGTAGCACTGAACTAGCAAAGAGGCTGAGGCCAACGCTCTGGGACTGGGTTTGAATCCCACCGTAGCAGATAGTGAAATAAAATCTGAAATTAAAAAAGCTACTTGTATGATGACCATGTAACCACTGATTGTTATACAAACCCATCTGGTTTACTAATATCTTTAAGGAAGCAAATTTGCTATTCTTTCTTGTCTGGCCTACATGTGACTGTAGATCCACAGTCTGACATCAGTGGTGGTAAGTTATTGGAGGGGATTCTGAGAGACAGGAGTTACATACATTTTGAGAGACAAGGACAGATTAGGGATAGTTGGCATCGCTTTGTGCATGAGAAATTGTGTTTCACAAACTTGGTTGTTTTTTGTGTATGTGACCAAGAAGTTAGATGAGGGCAGAGCGGTCAACGTCATCTAAATGGACATTAGACCTTCAGCAAGGTTCCGCATGATAGACTGGTTAGTAAAGTGAGATCATATGGATCTCACAGCTAGCCAATTCGCTATGAAATTGGCTTGACGGTAGGATACAGAGGGTGGTGGTAGAGTGTTGTTTTTCAGACTGGAGGCCTGTGACCATCAGTGTGCCACAGGGATCAATGCTAGGTCCACAGTTGTTTGTCATTTATATAAATGGCTTGGATGAGAATATGGGAAGCATGGTCAGTAAGTTTGTAGATGACACCAAAACTGGTGGTATAGTGGATAGTTAAGAAGTTACCAAAGAGTACAACAGATCTTGATCAGCTGGACCAATGGGCTGAGGATTGACAGATGGAGTTTAACTTAGATAAATGCGAGGTATTGCATTTTGGTAAGACAAACCAGGGCAGGATTTACATAGTTAACGGTAGAGCCTTGGGAAGTGTTGTCGAACAGGAAAACCTAAGTATGCAAGTACATAATTCCTTGAAAGTGGCATCACAGGTAGACAGGGTGATGAAGAAGGCGTTTGGCATGCTTGCTTTCATTTGTCACAGCATGGAATATAGAAGTTGGGACGTCATGTTGCAGCTGTACAGGACATTGGTGAGGCCACTTTTAGAATACTGCACACAGTTCTGGTCGCCCTACTATTGGAAGGATATTATTAAATTGGAAAGGGTACAGAAAAGATTTACCAGAATCTTACCTGGACTGGAGGGTTTGAGTTATAAGGAGAGGCTGGATAGGCTAGGACTTATTTGCTTGGAGCATAGGAGGTTGAGGGGTGACCTTTCTGAATTTTATAAAATCATGAGGACCATAGATAAGGCCGATAGCCAAACTTTCTCTGAAACAATAATAATTTAGAGACTTTTTTTTTGTTCGGAAGTAAATTCATGCTGGACATTTGCTCACTGGTGAGAAAAATGGGCAGAATCTCAGAGATGCAAAGGGGTCTTGGCTGTCAACAGCCAGTGGGAGAGACTCCATTGTTAGCACTTTTCTGCATCTTTCTGCATCTTTTGTGCCATTCAGGCATTCAGCATCCTGTTTTATTGGCTGTAAAGACCTTTGGGGTGCCCCTAGATTGTGAAAGGTGGCTACATAAATGTAAGACTATCTTTCCATTTTCTTTCCTGTAGACCAATACAAAAACTGAAATCAAGCTATGTCTGGGCGAGGGGGGCCATTGAATTCATCTTAACCCATTCAAGCAGAAAAGTACCTACGGTTTGTCATTTGAGCAGTCCGTTGTTTTTAAGGCTATGCCATGCTTGCCTTTTGTTTTAAAATTTTGGACTTTGAAACCTCCAGATTGCAAACAAAATTTAGGAGTTATATAAAACGGATGATACAGGTATAAACGTAACAATTCACCCTGCAATGTATGGAATGAATTTCAGTGTCTGTCTACAGTGCTGCAGGATGCTGCTTAACTTGTCTGTTGCAAAAGGTCATATTTCTGCCATCTGTTTGTAAAGCTGAAGATGAGCGACGACAACAAATACAGGTCAATTTTTTAAATTCATTTTGTTTTCTTTTCCACACAGTCAGTGAAGTACAGAAGCAGTGAGAAAATAAAGTTAAGGCAATAAGATGAAATGTATAAATATTACATACAGCTGCCCTGCAATAACCACTGTTAAACAGTGCGTAGGTACCTGGCCTACAGGCCTTGACGAGTTTCATTAACTTTAAACATTACTCTGTAAAGACAATTCAATATATACAGATCAATTCTATCAGACACTGGACATTTACAAAATAGCTGTTCCATTTATTTAGCATAACTTCAAGTCCCATTATTTTAAAATGGAGACACGTGTTGAGTGTCTGTATGACTTCATCGTGGCTTTAGGGGTATATCTTGCACTGTTCATGAATTGGAGTGATGGAATAGTTATTAAATTGTATCCTTTACTTTCTTAAAAAAAACTTTTTTGCTAAAATTAACGAACAGTCAAAAACACAACTCTCATTTTTGTTTTTGAAGTGGCATATCCAACACCTATGCATCACTAAATTGCTAATATATACAAGGTAATTGAGAAGATATTTTTATTGGACTTCAAAATGGATAGAATAAAATCTGAAGTCCAGTAGATTCTATTGAAAGTATTCCTCGTTCACTTGCTTTCTGCCTAATCTGATGAATTAACCAAAGGAGTCTAAAGTTGTATTGATTTCCAATACACATCCAATTGCGCAGCTTTCGCAGTAAATCATCAATGTCATTCAAACTGAATTGAGTGTTAAATGAAAAGAGTTTCAGTGTCCTTTGGATGGTTGCTTTAACACACCACAAGTGAAGTAAAGTCTGGGCAAATTCTTGCTGCAAATAACATTGTACCTGCCTCAGTGCAAACATTTAAAGTGTCTTTTTCAGATATCCCTTCCACACGGGCAGTTTCATATTTGTCTGTTATTCACACAGGCCTGAGCAACAGTTCTCAGGGGGAAAGTTGATTACACAAGGTACCAAAGCCATGTACAATTGTGTCCTCCCTTAGCATTCACTGCAGCAGGGAACAACTGGATACTCGTCAAGAATGGGCACGATGGCTGATGTCTGATGTCTGCCCATCTAGTCAAGAGGCAGTACGCCTCCATTTGGCCATTGCAACAGAAATCATCCAACAGAGTATACTTGGCTATGCTTTGTGTGGCTCTTCACCATGCAGTTGTTTTTACCATTTAATTATTTTATGAAGATTAAGATAAAAATATTTAGTGCTAATAGACATGATGGATGTTGTTGCTTGGATTACAGATAAGAAAAGGTAAACTTACCATGTCCTACTAGGCCACAGGGCTGCTCTTTCATTCGAGAGAGATGGTGGTGGTGGTGGTGGTGGTGGTGGTGGTGGTGGTTTAACCTGAGGGCCATCACAACTCATGCAAGGGGAGAGGTTGAGAAGGAGAGTCCTTCAATGGTAACCTCAGCTGGTGTGGGAATTGAACCCAAGCTGTTGGCATTACTCTGCATTGCAAAACCAACTGTCCAGCCAACTGAGCTAAGCAACCCCCAGGAACAGAAATGTTAATGTTCAATTTCACACTATTCACTTACCAAAAACAGCAAAAACTGAAGTGAATAGCATTTGATGGTCACTCTTTGTAATGATACAAATAATAGGTAAAGCCAATCACAACTTATTTACCTAGCAGCAGCAAAAGACATCATCTTCATTTAGCAAGACGAATGATGTATGTCACATTGGATGTGAAGCAAGCATTCACACCTCACTGTAACTAGGAAATGTTGTAGAAGCATGCAAATCAGGTGCAAAAAAGACTGGGTCAAGATACAAATTGCTTACATCACAAGGATGTATGGAGGTATCACTTTACAGCTATTCTGGAAAAATACATTCTGAAGAGGAATATCAATTTTAGGAAGCAGTACAGTGTAACATAATAAGGTATAGAGATTAAAGATTAATCTTTAGCATTTTAAAAAGAATATACTGTGGTGAACTATGGATCAGTTGACTCTTACAGAGATTGTTCAGATTTTCCAAGCTGCTTAAGTTAATCATCTAAATTTTGACTTCCAATCGCAGTTCAATTCACCTTAATCATAAGGATATTAAGGTGAGTAGATGGGGTTAAGATATAGAATGTCCATGATTTAATGGAATAGGATTGGATAGCCACACCTGTCCATAGGTTTCTAAGGAATTAAAAAGGGCAAGTGAATGTCAAGAAGCACCTGCAATTACAACATAAGATAATGGAGATGAGGAATGCCATTTGATACAATGCTATTTTGTCGAAGAAGAGAAAATCCACATCTACCTTCACCGCATCCAAATGCCTCTTGAACTCTCTGCTGCTTAGCCCCATTGAGTGTGTGAAGAAGTAGTCCTTGAATTGTAGTTTAAAGGTGAGCCTCCTAATTTAAATTTACAATGGCAACATAAATGAGCAAGCAAGTCATGCTTTTGGGCATTGGGGCCTAATGTTACTGTTCACAGAGATCCACATGGTACTCAAATGACTTGTAGGAAGCAATTCAGACACCAGGAGCTTGTGTATCATTGGGGAACGTGGTTTCATTTATTACATACAGCCTGCTACCTGTCGTGTGCTGTGTCCCTTACTTCTAGACTCCCCCTCAATGGGAAGCAACCTCTCAGCATCCTGTCACTGTCAATTCCCTCGGGATCTTATATATTTCAATCAAATTATCTTATTCTAAATTCCAATGGACACAAACTTCAAGAAAGCGCCACAGCTAAGGATGGTGCAATTTTTATATGAAGCAGGGTGCTCTGTTAAATCACTTTGTGCACAATCGCTTCCCATATTTATCTGATCTCCTGTCATTTCATCCCAATAAAGATTTTGCTCAGTAACAAACAGAATAGCACTCCTGCCGACATTCCTGCACAGAAATCCTCTCTGCACAGTCCCAGTACTCCTTCAGAGCATCAAGACAGACATATCTAATTATTTCAACAAACCGTATTATTGTGCATGACGAGTTCATCGCAGACATTTATTAAAACTGTGCACAAACAATTCAGCCTCACGGTATTTCTGGTTTACCTTTGCTTCACCATTTCTTTTTCATACAAATCCCCTCGGTTACCTGCTTTCAATACTGAAGAGCCTACGTTTTGTTGAAGGTTTCCACTGAAACATTAAAAGGAATACTTTCCTTTCTGTAGCCTTTTACAACCACTGGACATCTCCACAAGCATCACAGTTGAGGAAGTATTTCAGAAGTGTCTGTCACTGTGGCTATTAGAAATGCAGCAGCCAAATCACTCCATCGATCCCTGTAAGATGCCAATTGATATGCTAAAATGTCTGTCTGTTTTTAGTTGAAAAACTTAACTATTGCAATTAGATTAAATAAATGGGATAAAGAAGAAAAACAATAAGAGACTGGGCAAAAGGGCCAAACTAAACTAGTCCCACCTCCTTGCGCTTAGCCCATTTCTTATTCATGTACTTATCTAAATGTCCTTTAATAATTGTAACTATACCCACATCCACAACTTCCTCTGGAAGTTCATTTCACACAGTGATAGGGGACAAGAAATCTAAAGGTAATACTTATACATTAAGATAGACATAGAAATACATTTCTATGAAAGATATTTCATCTTCAAACTCATCCTTTTTTAAAATTTGTTCGTGGGATTCAGACATTGCTGGCTAGTCCAGCATTTACTGCCTCCCCTAATTACCCTTGAACCAATTGGCTTTGCAAGCTAGTTCTGAGGCAGATTAAGAGACAATCACATTGATGTGGGTCTGGAGCCACATGCAGGCCAGACCAAGCAAGGACGGGAGGTTTGCTTCACGGAAGAGATATTAGTGCACCAGATTTTTTTTAAACAATTAGAGTTGTAGAGTCATACAGCACGGAAACAGACCTTTCGGTCCAACCAGTCCATGCCGACCGTAATCCCAAACTAAACTAGTCCCACCTGCTTTTGCTTGGCCCCTTTCCCTCCAAACACTTTTTAATTCATGTACTTATCTAAATGTCCTTTAAGTGTTGTAAATATATCTGCATCCATGACTTCCTGTGGAAGTTCATTCCACACACGAACCGCTTTCTGTTTAAAAATATTACCCCTTATGTCTTAATCAAATCTTTCTCCTCTCATCTTAAAAATATGCCCCCTGGTCTTGAAATTCCCCACCATAGGGAAAAGAAACCTGCAATTCACCTTATATCCCTCATTATTGTATAAACCTCTGTAAGGTCACCTCTCAATGTCCTACGCTCCAGTGAAAAAAGTCCCAGCCTTTCCAGCCTCTGCTCATAACTCAACCCTCCATTCCCAGCAAAATCCCAGTAAATCTCTTTTGAACCCTCTCCAGCTTAATAATATCCTTCCTATAACAGGGAGACTAGAACTGGACACAGCACTCCAGAAGAGGCCTCACCAACATCCTGTACAACCTCAACATAACGTCCCATCTCCTATACTCAAAGCAGTGAAGACAAGCATGCTAAATGCCTAGTTAACCATGCTATGTATACATGATGCAAACATCAAAGAATTATGTACCTGAAGCCCTAGGTGTCTCTGTTCTACATCATTGCCCAAGGATCTACTTTTAATTGTATAAGTGTTGTCTTTGCTTGTTTGATCAAAATGCAATACCTATATTATCCAAATTAAACTCCATTTGCCAATCTTCAGCTCGTTGACCCAATTGACATTGGTTACATGGACACTATTAGTCTAGCTTTTAATACTCCACATGAAGGGTTTAGGCCCAAAACGTCAAGTTTTCCTGCTCCTATGATGCTGCTTGACCTGCTGTGTTCATCCAGCCCCATGCTTTTTATCGAGTTTAGTTTGCCGTAAATGGAATATTAGTCTTGAACTCTTGATTACTAGTTCAGTGACATTATCACTACCACCTCTGCAGAAAATTTAGAGTACATGAACTTCTTCTACATGCTTGAAGGATTATACAGGTCCCAAAATGAAAATAAAGTATATGGTTTCTGCTACAGACAATGGACAAATTCAGTTTGTGACATGACTTATTGATTTCTGCAGCTTTCATGTTAGTGTCCTTTCCTCACTTCTCTATCATATAATTCTGCTCTTGCTACTTTATTTTTGCTCAGTTTCTGTCCCCCTTGTGTTGAGTCACTCTGGTTCTTGTCATTTTCAGAAGCTCACCTGATCACGTTTTAAACCTTTCTACATGTGCACAGCCTCTGCTGTGCAGTGACTCTAACCCTGGTCTTCCCCATCCTTACCATGGCTTACATGACTAACACATGTCTCGATGGAAAGAACTGACATGTCATTCCCACTTGTAACAAACTACCATCACTTCAGATCCTGTCATCATCAGTCACAAGTTCAATTTATGCCATTTTGACCAGTGTGACTCAGTTGAGGAATTCGCATGTTTCTCTGAGGATCATTCTGCTCAATTAAAGCCATTTAAAGCCCTGCTCCATAATCCGAACAGCCACATCAAGTTCTGAGAAATCTTAATTGGTCCCTAGAAGTCAAGTTTTCTTCCATTTGCAAATGTTGGTGATAAATCATGATTGAATAAAAATAAATCAGTGGAACTATAAACGGTTATAGCCACTCTCAACTCATGCCAGCCTTTTTGTTAAGGGTTCCTCAGTGGAATCTTAATGACTGTGAATTCGAATACATGTTGTTGTAACTGGAGTCTTATGCTCCACTGTTCATTTCTGTCCACTGAAACGCATCCTGATCAAAATGCTAGCCCTTTACAGATGCTGCCAGACCTCTTGAGCTTTTCCAGCAATTTCTGTTTTGGTTTCTGATTTCCAGCACCTGCAGTTCTTCCGGTTTTTAAAATGTTAGCCTTTGTGGTTTAAACTCCCCCTCATTCACTGTCTTCTCTAGAAAGTGCTATCATTTCCACACCTATCACAATTGCTATGAAGAATCTAATTAAAAAAGGTGTTGCTTTCTATCTGTGCGTGTGAAGAATGCTTAACAAAGCAAAACACAATCTGAATTGTCTCGTGTACCCTAGATAGAACAGTCGTATTGAATTAAGACTGTATTGAAATCACTGGCAGCATATAGTGGATACCATCTTTAGATCACAAGGCTTGAGGAGGAAAAAAATCCCAAAATGGGTGGAAAATATCTGACTGAAACTATTTTTAAAAAAAATGAACAATTTAATTTTTGAAAAATGAACAAACCTGCCTGTTTAATATTCAAGTTATTCAGCACTGTTACAGATAGCATGATGAACAGGTAGATGACAGAAGCAGCTCAGTCATTAATGATTTGATGTCTTATTGCCAACAAAAATGCTTTAAAATCTGTGTATTAATAATTATCTTCACATCTGTTCTTCAGAACATACAGAACTGGAGTTCAGTTGAATTGATGGACATCACACGTAAGTATATATTAAATAACAACTCACAACTTCCATTTCTTTAAAATAAAATGGGACCTTTTGCAAGCCTACAGCATCACAGTTAAACAGTGCAGATATGTTGCACTTCCATCCTGGATTGTCACTACAGAAAACATTCTGTTTTCGATCCATATTTATCATCACCTTATAAACTAACACACGAGAGGGAGGGAGAGGGAAAATCACACCATAGCATCACACAGGAATGTTCAGCTTTGCATAGAAGCATGAAAATTTACACAATACAGGTGAGCCTTTCGGTAGCATGGAGACTGAGCTGAAACTACAGGCAGCGATGGCACATGTTGCAGAGGCAGACACCACAGGGCACCAGGAAGGGATTCTCAGTGCAAATTGGATGAATGTATCTAATAGGAACTGATAACACCATTTTCATGATTAACACACAAGTCTAGACATCCAATCCTTACAGACACATCCAAACCCAGGATGTGGCACAGATACACAAGAGAGGGTGGTAGGAACTGCCAATGCTGCAGAATCTGAGATAACAAGGTGTAGAGCTGGATGAACACAGCAGGCCAAGCAGCATCTGAAGC
>JAHRHZ010000086.1:11918672-11929184 GCA_024137785.1 Ginglymostoma cirratum | reverse complement strand
GCTGCTTGGCCTGCTGTGTTCATCCAGCTCTACACCTTGTTATTACACAAGAGAGGGATTGTTTTCTAGCTTCCATTAAAGTTGAAAGTCAAATACTGTGGAAATACTCATTGTGTCAGCGAGCCTCTGGGACTGCGAATAGGTGCTGTGTGTGCCAGGCAATCGATGGGTATCTCATCCTAAAGCCAGAGGGAGCAAGAGAGCTCCTCTCAGACCAATAGTCAAACCACATGGACTGCAGTGGTTCAAGAAGGTGGCTCACTACCACCGTCGCCAGGGCAGTTGGGGATGGGCAATAAATCCTGGCCTTACAAGTGAGGTTACCTATATCAAGATGGATGAAAGCTATTTGAAAAAAGATGGGTCAGAAGACAGAAATTTAAATGACTTCCACCACAGCTTGGTGCAATGTGTGCCATCGATCTAGGGAGATTTTGGGTGGGATTTTCTCTGGGATCTCCTGAGACCCTGAGCTGCTATGCTCAAGTGCTCAATTAGGACCCAGACATTGGGCTCATCATCCAGTGGGTGGAATCTCAAAGCTGGAGGGCCAGTAGCGCCTCCGGCCTGAAAGCAGCCACAGGATATTGGTGGCAGGTAAGTGAAGGAGGAAGCACTTCAAAAAGGAGGAGACAGCCCCTCCATGATATGGCACATGGCTACTTTTGTATCCAGGTAAGCAGAAATGGCGGCTGACGAACATTACCCCATCCCCCTGCTGTGGCCTGCTTCAGGAGGCTGCTACTATCACCCACCATTGCACACCTCTCCCCCGTCCTCAAACACACCTCTTTCCCTGACCCACACACACCCCTCTCCGCCACAACTTTCAAACACACACACCTCTCCCCCAACCCTCACACACACCTCATCCCCACTCACACACACACACCTACACTCCACCCTCACACACACACACCTACCCTCCACCCTCACACACAACATTCCATTCACTGGCCTTTAGTAGGATGAATTGGCTACCTCATTCCTTTCTGACACCGCTCCCACTGACTCTTGACACCCAACATGCCCCACCTCCACACACAGACATGCACAGAGACACACAATATTTAGCTTCTGGAAAAATGATCTGGGGCGGGATGGAGCCAGGAGTTAGGCACACCCACATCGGTGGTACGGAATTTCATGCTTCTCACCTTCATTACAGGCTCCAACTGGTGGAGGCTGAAAACTCCATCCCTTTGTCCCTCTTGTTCAGGGCTAGCTGCTAGCAGGAGGCTGGCCAGTTCTGCACAGGGAGAGTTTTCAAATCATTGTGAGGTGTCAAACCCAGCCACTATCTCACCCAAGGAATTCACAAAGTGGATTGGCAAAGGAGGCCTTTGGAACAAAACACTGCCCTGGAACTGTGTGCAGTGAGGAAAGAGAGACAGACAGATAGGCAGGAAAGCGGAATGGTAGTAATGCCTTAAAAGAAGAAATATTCCCTTCGAAAACATGGCAAGCCCATGGGGATGACAGGAATAGCAAACGTTTTACCCATGATTTACTGCAGACCTGTGATATTCTTCATTTTAAAGCAGTCTACAGGATCATTCACAATAATTCCCAACATATTGTGTATACACTGCAGACGTGAAAACAAACTGGGTGAAGTCATTGACAGCTGAGGAAATGCTGAGACAGACCTGGTTATTTGAAACTAAACAATACAGGATGGCTGGGTATGCATTTTGAGTCAGATCTGTTCAGACATGTCAGCACACATCTCCGGGACAGGTGGGACATGAACCTGGATCTTGTAGCCCAGAGGCAGCGATACAGGATGGCTGGGTAACCTCAAAGTACCAGGGTCAGTCTACAAGTTTGTTGTTTATTGTCAATTCAAATCTTACTCTCCCTACCCTCACTTTGACTCAAAGTTCTTCTGGTCTGGGACATTCCAGTACCCAGACTTCCAATGGATGGACTTCTAAAATTTCAGTTGAGTCATGGTTATAAATAACATTTTCACATTGGGCATTAGCCAGTCTGTTAGCCTACTGGAATCTCTCAGTGCAGGAGCTGGCCATTTGGCCCAAAATACCCATGTTAGCTTGCTGAAAGATTTTAGTCCCTGTCACCTTTTCTGTTGTCCTCTCCCCTTCAAGTATTTATCCAATTCTCTTCTGAAATACTATTGAACTTTAAAAATAATTGTAGCAATAGGCTGCAACTCATCAAAAGGCACAGTAGAATTTGACTTTAACAATTCAACCTTTTGCAACTTGTATTGGCTGCTGTTACAGTGCAACTCAGGTGCACATTAACATTTCATTGAGGTTTGCAACCATTCTATCACACCAACATTTATACACAAAGTTAGCTCAATGCTCGGTCCAATTACAGGAATACGTTGGAAAGAGGAATTCACCAGCGAGATGCAACCAAGAAGGTGCTTAGAAAGACTGAGGGTTGGTCTTGTACGCCCTGCCTTAAAAGCACTTGCTGCTACATCCGACTGGACTGGTTTTATGTGGTCTGTTTAACTGGCTGTTCTCCTGATAACATTTCAAAGTGACAGAATGGAAGATAGATTGCACTGCACCAACAGGCAATAAAGCTCAACCATAGGACAGTAACCCGTAACACCATCAGAAACCCTTTGCATTTAACAAACAAACAAGATGGCAGCTGAATAGCGGTTAAATGCTTCAAGAATTAATGTGGTAAACTGCACCTGACCTGCCTCCATCTTTACACTGATATCAAGAGCTGGTGCCATGCAGAGTCTTGGCAAATTAATATTTTTATGACAAAGACCAGTTATCACCAATCTGAGCTACCTAAAGAGAACATGGTACCGGTATGCCAATTGAGAGATTGGCCCAAAGTGCGACAGTTTCATTCAGAATCTGAAAGTCTGATAGCTCTGGGAGTTGCTACAAGTAACTATCTCTTTGAATCTGAAATGCAGTGTGTAATTTCACAAAAAGCCCAGTCCTGGGCAAGGAAACACCTATCACACTTTTGTTAAAGGGACTGTTTGCTACATATCGCAGAGCCCTCATCTTCTGAAGCTGATTGAAATAATAATCTGAATCAATGCCTCTGTTTTGAACAGTCAACAAGTCAGGCAACAAAAATAGCCTCAAAACTAGGCCATAATACAGCTACAGTGTGTGGACACAAACATTCCATGCTGGAATGGAGGGCAAGAACTGTTTAAAGCGCATTAACTTTCCTACACTACAGCCAGTAACAGATGCATGGGTCCCTATAATAACACGTGCAGTGCCAATTCTGAAATAATTCAGAACATTTTCTAAGATTGCAAGGTGTTGATAAGGGTTAATGCTAATCTGCAGCCAACTTACATAAGTTCAATAATTTACTAACCTTTTTACAAGAGCACTTCAGAATATTTAACTATGTAACAAGACCACATGTAGAAGCAGTTTAAGCGTGTAATGCACTTAGCCAGTATATTTTATACATAAACATGCAATCACATGATGCTGAAACACTATCATTTTACGACTTTTCACATTCTTTTGAAATATCTAAACCTCTGTAATTTTGTTTGCACCTTAACAAGCACCTTGGCAATCAGAATCTGAGATTTTAGTTTTTTTTTTCCCTCAGTTGCATGGTTCGATTCTTGCGTCACGAACAGTCTGATTTATAATTCGCTTCGCTCGCCCTTTCATTTGCAGGTCTTTTGACACTGAGCCCTTGCTAAAGTGTCTGACGGGTTACCTCTTTCTTTTCATGAACAGCCACACTGCCTATGTCTTGTGAGCTTGCCATGGGTACTGGCTTAGTGACTGCTCCTAACAGGGCTGTGGAGTTCCCTTGTTGCTCAGCAAGCGTCTTTGCATTGTCCCCTGCCTTCCGTCTTTCTGCTGCTGCTGGCACCACAGGGATGGCCATTTTCACGGGCCCAAGTACACTCTTTGCCACGGAGGCCAAATGGTTGACAAAACCCGGTTTGTCTGAGCACGACGACACCACCGCTGAGGATCCTTGCCCAGCTCCGCATGGTGTAGGGGTGGGTGGCTTCTTTATTTTAGTCTCCGGAGCCCCTTTACTCTCTACAGATGCCTCACACACTTCTTTGTAACAGTTAACTGGGGCACTTTTATCTACAGCATCGGGTCTTTTGGCTGGTTGCAGGAGGCTTTCCTGAGGCAAAATCTCATCACCGCAGACTTTCTTCTCCTCAATCTTGCATGGCTGTTCAATGTTATCTTTGGTCTCACAAGCCATGCTCTTCTTGTGGGCATCTTTGCCATCAAAACGAGGCTTTGCAGCCTCCAGCTTGGCAGGAATTTCCACTGCTTTGCCGTTCTCCTCATAGCCTGGCTGGGAACTGGCTGCTGGAGATACATCTTTTGGCTCTGACCTCTGACTTGGCAATGTCATGGTGCTGTAGTTTGGCATTAGTTTGCAGGCACCATCCTGGTTCTGGGAGCCAGGTCCTAGTGGTTCGGTTTGCACTCCTTGGTGTCTCCTGTTCGCGGGATCGATGGACCGTGTCTTCCTGGGTTCCTTGGAGTGATTTTTCTCTGGAGGTTCTGATACGCAGTTTATTTGGACTGGCTGTGTAACATTGACATTAAGGCTGGTCTCTACTGGTGCTGGAGACATTTTCAATTCGGAAGGCGTTGGCAAAGTATCAGGTCTGGAGATTTGTGATAATCCAGAACACTTGTCCATGCGTGTTGTTGAAGCAGAGGGAGAAGAGGCACCATTCTTTCCTCTTGTGGTACCAAATGGTGCGTCCTTATCTAAGCTTTGATCTGACTTTTTGGCTGCTCCTGTGTCAGAAGATGGATCAGAAATCTGGGCCTTTGAAGCTGCAGTCTTTCCACTAGTTTCCTTTAGTGATGAAGAAGAAGAACCACTACTTCCCTGCACTTCAGCCAAATGTTTGGCCACGTCCTTAATCCCACTGGAGCCGCTCTGACAGTTAAATGTGGAACAGGTTCTTGTTACGCCTTCATGATCCACATTGACCCCTCCGATTGGAATCTCTTCATGATCATTGATTTTAACCTCTAGTTCCTGCACTGGGTCAAGTCCTTCCCCCCTTTCCTGCCTGATTGTCGAGAATATGTCTCTATCAATCAGTGGAGACTCCTGTCTGCCCAGCTTCCTTACAGCCATCTGTCGGAAAGGGCCCACTTCACTGCTGTCACTCTTTGATCCCAGGACTTCTCCCTCTGATTCCATCAGACTCTGCAGACTGGTGTCAGAATGCAGGCCTTCCTTCCGGAACTCTGAGTGGGAGGCCTCGAGGCTGTGCTTTCGGATTGCGAGCTTCTTCTCAGAAGAGAGTGGGATGGACAGCTTCTCCGCTGACTGCACCCTCTTGAGGAGAGGGGACCTGGGGGGCTCCGCGCTCTTTGGCCGCGGTCTCACCACCGGGGGCGACGAGTGTAACTTGACATGGAAGGTCTGGGTGGTGTTGGAGCTGCCGACTGTGTGGGCGGGCAGCGGAAACGAAGGGTGTTGTGGGGACGGGTGGGTAGGTGACGGAGTGTGAGCAAGAGGGGACAGCGGGATGTTCCCAGCTGACTTGCACCGTGCTGATCTGTATTGGCGTTGGAGCTTTGGGGACAAGCCATGAAGGCTGCTGGGCCGGATGTGGTGCGGGGTGGCCGGGGAATTTGGTACACTCGAGCCTGGGGAGCTACTCTGAGACGAGTTTCCCCCTCCACCTGTAGGGAAGACAAGAAATGTATTAAACTCAGAATATGGACACGCACATTTGAAATGAATTGATTCTTACCACAGCTTAAGGAAAAAGTACATTAATGCATAAGGGAGAAAATCAATAAAAAAAGAAATGAGAGGGTGAGATAAAATGGTAGGAGGCGGCTCATATGGATCATAAACCTTAGTAGAGACCAGTTGGGCCGAATAGCCTGTTGCAGTTCCCACAATAGATTTAGATTGTAGGGGTTACAGAGGGAATGGCAGTGGATTTTCGGTTTCCCCCAACTCCCCACCAGATAATCAGACTCCTAATGAGGAATGCCACAGAAAACCAGCGAATGTCCTCTTCAATACACAAGACCTTAAGCTGTGGATTCTAAAAACATGCAAAAATGGAAAACAGTTGTATAGATTCTTTTCTCAACTTAGAGAAAAAGAAATTTCATTGCACCATCACCCACTTGAGCCGAATCAGCTACATCGAGCAGCAAATACCTAAATAGCCAGAGTCTGGCGTTGGTCTGTAGCTCTGCGTAGGTGAGCGAGCGGAGAGACTGTGTGTGGGCGAGCCAGGTAAACTGTCGCTGGATGAGAGCGAACGGTTCAAGGACGAGAGACTGCGGCTTGTGTGCAGGAGGTTAGACTGTTTGGTTATCTTTCGAAACAAAGAGCTTCGCTTCTTACCACTGGAGTAGAGGGGGGAGAAAGAAAGAGACTTTGAATCATCCAAAATTAGTTGGTGTGCCATTAATCCCACAAATAACCCTCTCACAAAATTGCAGTGTGGAGCAGTCAACAGTGACAACAGGTAAGAGCAGGATTACGAGGGGTAGGGAGCATATTCATTATTCTGCTCCTTACACTTTGACCCTTTGAGAGCACATCACAAAGAATGAGAGTAAATTGTTTAAGGAAATGCAACTCAGCATTGTGTTGCTTGCTGAATAAAAGTCACTGCTTATCAGGTTAATTCATTATTTGTGAAGCACTTTGAGATATTTATAATGTCATAGGGTGCTACTGTAATGGAAGTTTTCCCCTTTATCGAATTTCAGGTTCTGATTTGAACAAGAATAATGTAATAACACTTCAAAAACATGGAAAGTCAGCTAGTGTCCTCTTCGCTTAATGGATAAAACAGCAATGGGTTTTAAATGCTCTCAAAATAAAAACTGTTTTGTACATTCCTTCTCATCTTAAAGAAAAGCAACTGAAATTCTCAATTTATTTCACTCCAAGTGCATTAGTATTGAGGTACACACTTAAGACTGTCCCAATGTGTGTGATGGACAGGAATCGAATGTTCCAAAACCAATTTGCATCCTTACCCCTCCTGCCCTTCCTTTCCGGTGCTTTTCTTATTCCTCCTTGCCATTTTGGCTTTGTAGCTGGATCTCCGGGCTGGACCAATCTTGATGGAAGTGTTCTCAAATGGTGTTGTGGTTACAGTCACTTTGTTTCCACTCTGAAATGAGAACAGGGCAAATTCAAAGCGAGAACTGATGCTTCAGTGCTAAATCTCTTAGACAACTCCACAATCTTATTGTTAGGAGTTGGACAAAGACGAAACAAAGAAAAAAGTTGAAATTCCACATCCTCTTCCCTCGTGTTCTGAAGTTTTTCAATAGGATTGGAGAAGGGAGAAACACATGTTTGGTTTCAAAGGCAAAATTGACAGCTGGCCAGTCGGGCAAGGCTGTGAAAGTTTTCCCAATCCAGTGAAATGGTATCATCCAGTAGAGTGTGGCAGAGTTACAAGAGCCCAAATAGAATCATTGAATCCCTACTGTATGGAAGCAGGCCATTAGACCCATCGAATCCACGCCGACCCTCTGAATAGCATCACACCCAGACCCAGTCCCTCTACCCTATCCCTGTAACCCTGTATTTCCCGTGGCTAATCTACTTACCCTACGTATCCCTGGACACTGTGGGCAATTTAGCATAGCCAGTCCACTTACCCTGCACGTCATTGGACTGTGGGAGGAAACTGGAGTATCCGGAAGAAGACCACACAGACACGGCGAGTATTTGCAAACTTCACATGGACAGTCACCCAAGGGTGGAATCGAACCTGGGTCCCTGTGAAGCAACAGCGCTAATCACTGTGCCACTGTGCCAAACTAAGCAACATATTATGTTAACTAAGGTATAATTGGGTGAACATTTGACTGGGTGCAGCTGTTGCTGTGCAGTGGTAGTGTCCCTAATTCTAGACCAGGAGACCTGGGTTCAAGTCCTACCTGCTCCAGAGGTGTGTAATAACATCCCTGAACAGGTTGATTTAAAAACATACATGGGGAAGAATTAATCCATGCCATTTTGTGATGTGTAAATTGAAATAAAACGGACTAGTAATGTACTCTGTCTAACTAACTTGTAGCCTTCATGTTTAATATGAAATTATCCTGCTCCCTGTTCACATGGCAGAGATCAGAAAACTCAGTGTGTGGGAAATCAAGGATGTAAGCCCACATCCTATCAATTTGCAGCATGCCTATGAAGGCATGCGTATCACTCAAAGACATTGGAACAGATTCAGGGCCCAAGACAGCAGCCTGGACTAAAGTTCGCTTGGCTTTGCAGCACGATAAATTCAGTAAAAATCTAATTTTTTAGAGCAAAGTCTTACATTCTGCATATTTACTTAAAGCAACCTGCCTTTAAATGGAGGAGATTGTGGACCCAGCAAGCACTCAAAGACTGTCGAACTTTTAACTTTTGAACTTTTTTTTGCAGTTTATATTAAGAAGGACTTTAATGTCAACTATTACGTTATTTTTCTACTTATTCTATGAAGGTCTGTAATGCTTGACTTTTTAACTTTGTTTCTTTTACTACTTTATACCTGAGTTTTTTTGTACCTCGGTATCTTCTTACCTAAGAAGACAATGTGTGTGGCAACATTAGACACTTTCGCTGCATTGCTGTCCTTGAGTGCACATGACAATTAAATCTAAATCTAAACCTAATTCTTTAACTTGTGTCCTTAACATGCTAAAACTTTCCAAGACATTTCAGAAAAAGCAGTACCAAGTAAAATTTGATACTGAGCCATGTAAGGAGTTATTAGGGCAGTTAAGGACACTTAACATTGTGTCAGATTTTAAGGAGATTCTAAAAGGAGAAAAAAAAAGGTTGACAGGTGAAAAGATTTCGAAAGAGAATTCTGGAGCTAGAATCCCAAGCAACTGAAGATACAGTTATCAATGGTAAAGCACCTAAAATCTATGAGGGTTGTAGGGTTGGGGGAGGTTACAGAGATAGTGAAAGTGGATGGATTTGAAAACACAGATGAAAATTTTAAATGAAGATGTTACTCCATTAACTCTTCCCTTTACTTGAATGCAACCTTGAGTGAGGTTGTCCAACCCTAGAAGGGCCAAAAGCTATAGGACTATACATATTATGATTAGGATTCATCTCACACAGAAACCCCAGCTGTTAAGACAAAAGGAGGTTTTCCCCATCAAATTGGAATGCATTGAAACCCAAGAGGAATCTGTTGGATAATACTGACATCCATGAATTGAATGCAGCAAAGGGATTGAAGTGGCATGATGGCACAGTGGTTAGTCCTGCTGCCTCACAACGCCAGGGAGTGAGGTTCAATTCCAGCTTTTGACGACTGTCTGTGTGGAGTTTGCACATTCTCCCTGTGTCTGCGTGGGTTTCCTCCGGGTGCTCCAGTTTCCTCCCACCGTTCAAAAATGTGCAGGTTAGATGGACTGGCCATGGTAAATTGCTTGTAGTGTCCAGGGATAAGGAGGCTAGATGGGTTAGCCACAGTAACTATGGGGTAACAGGATGATATGCTTTTTGAACAGTTTTGGTCTCCTCTCACAAGTGGAAACATGACATCTACCCTACTGAACCTTTCCAATACTCCTGTTAAAACAGATTAATAGACCAAATGGAGAGTTTATAAAATCGTGCAGGGTCTGGATAGGGTAAGAGTGGAGAGTCCAAAGCTAGAGGCATAGGCATATGGTGAAAAGGGAAAGATTTAAAAGGGACCTAAGGGGCAACTTTTTCATGCAGAGCGTGGTGCATATATGGAATCAGCTGCCAGAGGAAGTGATGGAGGCTGGTACAATTACAACATTTAAAAGCCACTGGTTGGGTATATGAATAGGAAGGGTTTAAAGGGATATGGGCCAAATGCTGCAAATGGACCGGATTTATCTAGGATATCGATCAGCATGGACGATTGGACTGAAGGGTCTGTTTCTGTGCTGTACACCTCCATGAGTCTATGACTCTGTGTGACCAAATAAAGGTTTCTGCGTGCAACACACACTCACACATACAAACACACATACACACACCTCCCATAACCCTCGGCTCCCTTGTCAATCACAAATCTGTCTAACTTTGAATCGTTAAGTGGGAGAATTCTAAACATTAAAACTGACATGTAGAGAGATAACAAGCGTGGGGCTGGATGAACACAGCAGGTCAAGCAGCATCATAGCAGCAGGAAAACTTGACGTTTCAGGCCTAGACCCTTCATCAGAAATGGGGGAGGGGAAGAGGGTTCTGAAATAAATAGGGAGAGAGGGGGAGGCAGATAGAGGAGAGGATAGGTGGAGAGGAGGCAGACAAGTCGAAGAGGCGGGGATGGAGCCAGTAAAGGTGAGTGTAGGTAGGGGGGTAGGGAGGAGATAGGTCAGTCCAGGGAGGACGGACAGGTCAAGGGGGCAGGATGATGTTAGTAGATAGGAGATGGGAGTGGGGCTTGAGGTGGGAGGAGGGGATAGGTGAGAGGAAAAACAGTTTAGGGAGGTGGAGATGAGCTGGGCTGGTTTTGGGATGCGGTTGGGGGAGGGGAGATTTTGAAGCTTGAAAATC